>PVJH01007787.1:0-91884 GCA_004026705.1 Nesogale talazaci
TGTGCAGTAGCTGTTCTGAGTGAGATTATTGCCCTGAAGGCTCGGTGGGCCAGGATGCACGTCAATCTCTCTTCCTCCCCTTTCATTTGTTCTCATGTGCTCTGTTCAGGTTTATCTCACGCCCCAAGCTTCAGCTTCAGTTCTGGCCTCCAAGGCAATTTCCTCTGGTAGAGAGGTAGCTGCCCCTATAGTTGGGGTTTTAAAATATTTTTTATTAGAAAGTATATTTTTATATTAATAATTATATTGAGGGCTCATACAACTCCCATCATGATCAATACATAAGTCAATTGTATGCATACCACATTTGCACACTTGTTGCCATCATCACCCCTGAAACATCCTCCCTCCACTTAGGCCTCCAGTACCAGATCCCCATATTCTCCCTCCCTCCCCACTCCCCCTCCCCCATGGACCCTTAATAATATAATTAAAACATTTTTAATGGACTTTAGGTTATTCAAATCATTAGGAGTTGAAACATCAAACATAGTGGAGGAACACATCCTTATAATTTTGAACAATATTAACTGAGACATGAGCATAGTAATGCTTGGACAAGTTCACGATAAGTACGCAGGTAAATATGTTTGAACATGACTGAAAAATTTGGTAACAGAATTTGACTGCTAAGGTAACTGATGATAGATACATTCAGAATGCTGGTAGAAACCAATGAACGTTTTGGTAGAATAGGGTCTGCATCTAAAAGACCCTGTGTGTTTAGACCATGATACATTTCTATCCCCACCCCAAATTACACCTACAGCCATCAAGAACATTCCAGTTCATAGCAATTCTGCATAGGTTTCTGAGACTTCAGGAACAGGTAGCCATATCTTTCTCATGAGAAGTGACTGGGTTTGAATAGCTAACTTTGAAGCTGGATTTCAATAGCTAACTTTGAAGTTAGTGCTGCAAGGCTTAACTCAAAGATCAACAGTGTTTTCTGAACATACTTTCCATTAGCATCCAATGTTATAATGTCCATTTTATGGTTGTTGTTGTCTTTAAGTGGTTTCATATCCTCCTGGAATGGGCAGTGTTCCTTTCTGCTGTGTAAAGGGCCATTGTGGGTTACAACCACCTTGAAGGCAACAACAGCAGACTAGTCATGATCGCAACAATAAATGAATATTACAGTAATTCCTAGAAATAAAGGAAAGTAAATTTGACTAAAGTCATTTCTGTGGCCTGGTTAATTGCTACAGATTTATAAGACAGATTTCTTTTTAATTAGGAGAAAGATGAGATTCTTCACTCCTAATGATTTAAAGTCTTGGAAACTCACAGAGGTCACTGAGATTGGAAATCAAGTAAATTGCGGTCGGTTGAAGTTTTCATGCTCCTTCACTGAAGATATTAATTAGCATACAGAAAATGCAGTAGTGAGTTTTCAAAAACAGATTTGGTGGCTCACGAATTGGGTTAAACATATTTGTATTTGCAGTTTTTCCTTCTCTGAATAGTAGCCTTTATATTCATCCACGATTTGTCACCATGTGCTCTTAAAATATTTCTAGATTTAATTGTGATTGTAGAATGGTACAGGGAAGACATAAGACAATTGCTTCCTATAAGTGAACTTTAAAAAATGACGATAAAGGTTTTCTTTTCTTTCTTTTTTTTGTTTTTTGGCCCCAGGTCACAGGCACTTTCATTATCTTCTGGGAACAGCATGGCCTTTCCCTTCCCAAAGTGGACCAAGGCTACCGGGGAGGGCCCAGCCCGCAGGTGGCAGTGATGCTGCCCCCTGGAGCAGGCCCATGGGGTGGCAACATCATGGGTGGCAAGAACAGGACCTTCAGCTTGCCCGACAGACTGGCAAACTCAGGGTCCTGGGCTTCATGTGACCTGACCAAGCGGGCAAACTTCAGGGCACCTTCCCCATTGCAGCTAAAGCCATAGACTTTGATGACATTCTGCTGCATCTGCGAGGCCACGGCCACCTTGCCCATGTCACTGCACGCGTTGTACCAGGCTTCATCCATGCGCATGGCATTCTCTGGGCCCTAGAATACCTGGATGACTTTGGCCAGGACCACCTTGGCCTGTTAGGTGCTCAATGCTGTGGGCTGGACCAAGGCGGACGCCATACAGGACTAGAGAAGGTGCACCTGCGCGGAGGCACAGGGAAGAACCACCTTCGGAGAGTGGCTCCTGTTTAACTGATGTGTTTGAAAGAGTGGGGTGGGGAGTGAGGAGAAGGAGTGGGGGGATGTTCTGGGGGGAAAATGGAAAACTGTGCTCGTCTGGGTACTTTAGAGAAATAAATTCATGGAATCTCATACTTTAAGAGAAAGGATTTTGTTGTTGTTGTTGTTATATAAAGGGTGAGTTCACATCAAGAAACCACCTGAGCCCAGTGCTGCACAAGCCCATAGGTCCAATATTAGTCCATATCCTTGACACCAATCCACAAGGTCCTCCTCCATCTCACGAGACACATGCAGTAATGCCGCCTGCAGGAGGAAAACAGAGTCAGTGAGTGTACAAGCATCTCAGTGCTGACTAGGGTCTTCACATGGTTCCCCACCACCCAGGGCTGCATCCGGGGAGGTCCATGAGGTTTCTCTTGGGGATGTCTTGCGGGAAATGAGCCTTCCCCACTGAAGCAGGGAACTGGCTAAGTCAGAAGCACCCTAGTCCAATCATCACAAAGCAAGAAGCCCGACAACTAGAAAGGCGAGGCTTGCCGAGCCATTCATCTCTCTGCCCTTCAATTAACCCCATGTGTTTATCAACCAGGTTGGCACAACAAATATTAATTATCTCAACCTGCTATAAAAATTCTAAATGAGCCACAATAGTTCTTTTTGTTTTTTAAGTGCATATATATCTAGTTTGAAAATGGAAGAAGCTTCAAAGCAAAAGAAACAGAGAATGAACAGAAATAAAGTTGGATTTAAGAAGAATGGTAGTTTGTATGCATGCAGGTATCTTTATGAGAATTTTATTTAAAAGCTGAGAATAGTATATGCTTAAAAATAATTAATCAAAGAGTTGCAAACCATAGCAGTGATAGTGAAATAAATTAGTATAATTTTACAGTTTTAAATAAATTTTTTAAGATGTTATTTTTTTTAACAATCTAGAACAAAAGCTACTATTGTATCATCATTGGCTAACTACAAGCCAGATAGAATTTTAATCTTCTCAAAGGTGTTAGAAAATCTAAACTAGTATATATGTTAATATCCTTATTTTACAAATAACATCAGTGAAGGAAAGATATTAGTTACCTTGCTTAGGATCACAAAATAGTAAGAAGTGGTAACATAGACAGGTTTTGAACCAAGAGAGTCTTGCTGCAAAATATTGAGTTTACTTATCTAAAAGATACACTGATGCAAGCAAGCTGTTCACTACAAGGTCAGAAATTCAAAACTACCAGCTACTTTTTGGGAGAAAGGTGGGACTTTCTAGTCCAGTAAAAAGTTTCAGTCTCAGAAACACATAGGAATGTTTCTACCATGTCCTCGAGAGTCACTGTGTGTTGCAATTGACTAGATCGCAAGTGTATTCATAAATGAATGCAATCACAATAAGAAATAGCCAAGCACCTCAAGCAAACTGCAAGATTCCAGTACACATTTCTTTAAAACTGACAGATATAGAAAATGGCCAATGGAAAGAATTAGCTATGGTATGCTTCCTATAAAATATGGCATCGTAAAAACTATCATGTTCAATTAGGATGAATGTGTAATCCTTTTTGCCCTGTGGCATCAAGCTTGGTCATGAGATATACTTTTCTTTTAAAATTATTTTTTGGTCAGTGAAACATGAATGGATAGGATATACACTCTTCCAGACACAAGATTATGGAGCCATCATGTGTGCCAGATATAGCATGTTTTCCCGTCTTACCTGGACATCTTCAGTATTTCTGAAAAAAATGTACAACAATTCCATTGGAAATTCAAAAATGAAATTTATATATATATATATATATATATATATATATATAATCACTTGAGTATGAAGTAAGTCATTGATGCTATGTGATTCTGGATTGTTTGTCACCACACATAAGTCAGTCCAAACTAATGGATGACAGATTGCACTAACAAGCATCTCAGGATCCTCACAGGATCTCAGGATTCCTCACATCTCAGGAGTGACAAATACAGGTTGGTATGCACTCCTGTACTCGTGATACATTTCTCCCATGTCTCCACTGGGGAGCTCAACACTGCATAGCTCCGCATGCAGAGAACTGGATTGAAGTAAGCTCAACGTACCCCAAAAGTTAATTTTATTGGCATTTAACTGACATATTGTGGTGCTTACATAATCTCATTCAACTTGACAAATAAAATGAAGGGGGGGGTGGAGCTTGGCCTGTCAATCAGGTCACAGCCAGATGACGCCTCTTGGTGGGCATGGCCTTTGACATGAGGCGTCTGGGAACTTCCTCTTTTTCTCCTTGGAGGAAGGTTAGATGCACCCCACTTTGGCAGTCCTATTTATTAGCCACGTGGAGACTTGAGCCAGCTCTGATACGCTTTCACTGACAATGGAGCCACAAAATTTTCACTCAATGTCCTGTGATTTTTTTTTGCATTGATATTATTGTTTAATTTGCATGAGTCTGAAGAGGAATGTATGGACTAGTTTCAGACTTATGGGCTAATGTTGAACGTATGGACTTGATTAGGATTGGGCTTGGATGATTTCTCAATATACAACTGCTCTTTTATTTCTCTCTCTCTTACACAAATGAGTGTTTCTCGATTTCTTTCTCTAGTCAACCTGGACTAACACATATATCCTACAATTTAATTGTTCAACCTTATTAAGAAGAGTTGGTCAATCATCATCAAAATCAGTTTCAGTACCTCTTCTTATACTCATTTTTGTTAGTTCCACATTTCCCTTAAATTCCCTGACCTGTCTCTAGATAGTTGTTAACCCAGTCATTTGTTCTATAGATTTACCTCTCTGGCATTAATATTCAGAAAATCACATAAAATAAACAGGAAGTAAACAAACCAGCAAAAATCTCAATAAAACTGACAAAGCAAAGCAGAAAAGTCTCAGTCAAAATGAAAGTAGAAAGTATTAAGACATTTATACAATGTTAAAATGCTACTCAGTCGTTTGCTGTCACGCAGCATATGGTGTCCTGTTGCTCTCAGGAACCTCTAACTCTATCGGGCCTAACACAATTCTGAGTAAAATTTATCATACATCGTAATCATAGAGTGATATGTGACAAATATTGTTGTCAATGACACATTAAATGAGTCCTAATGAGAATCACTTTCTTTCAGGATGATGACTATAAAGACATGGAGGTAAAAAAAGTACCCAAAGTCCAACTTTTCCAAATTGCTATGCTACTACATTATCATTGATATCAACTATGACTTCTCTCTTCAATATAGTCCCTCAAATCTGAGAGTCCCATAATTTGCTGAAAGAGCTCAATGAACTCACGAAGCATTAAGGAAATGGTTTATATGGTTGTGGAGTAACGGAAGTCCAAATCCATGGTTCGGACATCTGGAAAATTCATTTGAACCCTAAGATTGCAAACTCTGGTGAATCAGGTCAGGCTTCCATTCATGTTTCAAGAACCATAGGTCAGCAAGACAACCAAGTGCAGATTCTACAGCTAGAGACCAAAATGTGCAAAAAGTTCTATATCATGTTCATATTTTTTAATTCCATTGTGGTAGTCATATTATAGTCCATTTCCTCAAAGGTCTTCCTCTTTTATTTTTTCCTGATGCTTTATTTTATTGGGATGCATACTTTTCTAAGGACTGTGCTTTCTTGATAACATGTCCAGAATAAATGTGACAAAATCTTGACATCTTGACTTCTAGGAATTATTCTTACATCATATATAAATAAGTCAAATGATGATTTAAAACCCAGAAAAGAGAAAAACCATCCATATAGATGTCACAAGAGACTCTACAATTTGTTCTTAATTATAGAGTCACTAAGGCAAGTAGAAGAAATGAAGAAGACAAACAGCTGAACAGCAGCTCGTGAAGAAAAGGTCCATATATTATAATGATTGGTATATATATATATATATATATATATATATATATATAGTCTTCTAGAATTAGCAAACTAAAAGGAAAGACCATACTTTGAATATCCTGAACTGAGAAAACTCTAGAAAAACTTCAAGCTGTTAGTTGGAATATTGAAAGACTATGGACAAAATAGTGACTAATGCAGAAAACATCAAAAGAAGTTAGAAAATACCCAGAGTTACTGTACCAAAAAGAAGGATGACTTTAAAACTGCACTTAAAATACTAGCCAAGAACTCTGCTCCAGGAATTGATGGGATATCAATTGACATATTTCAAAAAGCTGCTTATGCCTTAGAAGCACTCAATTGCCTATGTCGGGAAATTAGAGTGACAGCAAGTTGGTCAATGAATTGTAAGAGATCCAAATTTTTACACCTTCCCTCCAAAAGGTGACTCAATAGAAAGCTCAAATTATAAAATAATCGTATTTATAACATATTCAAGTATAATTTTGCTGAAGATCATCTTACAACCGTCACAGTAGTACAAAGAAAGAACAGTTGGGACAGACAGCGCAGGGGATCTTCAGAGCAGGACGATTCTCATTGAAAAAGGAGTGGAAATTGAAGTTTTAAGAATATTTGTCCCCCATGCTGATATAAACCATGATATCCCTAACAAAAATGTCAAGTGTCTGGGACACCACAAAGGAGAATTCCTAATTCTGACAGATGGGGTTGTGGAACCTAGGAAAGATCTGAAATAAGGACTGTATTGGAAAAGCTCAAGAAGTCAGAAAGGAGGTTATGACAGTTAAGATAAAGAAGCTCTTTCAAACTAGCTCTGAATAGGTAAATCCTGACTTTTCAAAGTTGCTGGTGGCTTCTGTTGCATATGATCTGCAGTATCACTTTGAATGTCCAGCCCATGGGGGAAAATATCAGCTTATTTAAAAAAAAAATGAAGATCTTTGCCAAAACACAGCTCAGCTTTCTGAAAAATTAAAATACATGTCAATGATTGATGTCTAGCAAAGTAAATTCCTTGTAAGCAGGGTTTAGCAGATGATCTAACTTCTTTCTGAGCAGCTTTCCACCACTAAAGCCTGATGCTCAGAGCCTGATAAGTAAGGACAATTTCATCCAGAAATTTCAGCTCACCATACATTATAGGAGTTGTTGGTCTCCGTGAAGTGAGGAAGGGTGCAGGCCCAGAGCAGAGCAGACTTACCATCGACAAATCACATGTTAGCAAAAGCAGTGAATTTTATCTTGGAAATGTTGGTATTAACATATTGGTATTCGAAAGAAGATGTCATCATCTGTTTATTTCTGCAGCACCCTAGAGAGGGGAGAATGGCTGAAATGATTTTACAGATTTTGGATTCAGTTGTTTTACAAAAAAATTAACTTGATCATCAGTTTTCTGAGTCTTCACCATCTACCTTACTTGTTACAAAGAAAACCATTGGGGATTTTCATTCCTATACTAGAAATGAAAACATAAATTTCAATTACTGCAATTACTGTCTGGGGAAACTTTATGCCCTTTTAATATTCTCTGTATTGGAGGAACTCTCTTGGCATATATTTTCGTATTTCCAATGGACAAAATTTGATATGAAGCAAATTTTAACCATGTGGCATATATTAGCAAATGCAACAGGCAACAAGTATATCCAAACTGATTTTTTAATGGTGAACATGAAATTGGAGCATTATAATTTTTCAAAGAAAAATGCAATCCATCAATCAGTATATATCTTGTAATATATCTCACTGTATATTTGGGATGAAGCAATTTAAAATGCCATCTTATAGGCCTTTAAAACATCACCAGTGTGATAGCAAGATTGGAAGAAAGCTTCTTAGCAACCTGCAAATTCAGATGCTACAACCTTGCTTGTTAAAGGGGAGAGGACCTGAAGCATTGTGGCTGTAGATCAAGGATTGCAGCCTTCAACATGGATTGTAAAGAATACCAAAAAATCTCACAACTGGACTAGGTAACATCAGAAGTGGTCAGAACTTTGTCTTGCTTGGTTTTATAGTCATTGCTCATGGAACCAACAGTGAGGGATCAAATGAAACATTGTATTGGGCAAATCTGCAGTGCAGAAAATCTTTTGAAGTGTTGACAAGCTAAGACAGATAGAGGAGTTAAGTATGTCTAACCCGAGCAATGGTATTTTCCATGGCCTCACATGCATGTGAATGTTAGCCATTCAATAAGGGAGATCAAAGAAGAAGGGGCATATTTGCATTCTGATGTTGGCAAAGAATCTTAAAAGTACCATGAACTGCCAAAAGATCAAACGAATTTATCTTGGATGAAGTATAGCCTGTAAACATGAGGAGACTGTCTCACAAACTTTGGACATGCTACCAGAAGGGACCAGCTGCTGGAAAAGGATATCATGCCTGGTTAATTAGTGGGTCAATGATTGGCAAGATGAATTGACAGTGCATACATGGAGCCATATGATCAGCCATGAGAGCCAACTGTGAGGATTGCCCACAGGGCAGTTTGTTCTTCTGCTTTACAGAGGATCGCTATGAAACAGAATTGACTCAGCAACACCTGAAAACAGGAAGGAGCATTCTTGTTAGCATTTCCTTCAAGATATAGATTTGGGGGGCCTCTGGAAAGTCATTTTATTTCCCCTTAGCAACACCATAATTTGAGTGCATCATTTTTTTTTCTCTGATCTTCATTCCGTTCTCCATCTTTCACATGCATATGAGAAGAATGAAAGTATGATTGCTTGGGTCAGGCACACTCTAATCCACAAGATGGGGCATGTCCTCTTTAACACTTCAATGTAGTTTTATGTAATAGAATTACCCAATGCAATACATTATTTGAGTTCTTTTTTTTGGGGGGGGGGTGCTTCACTGCCCTCTGCTGGGAGTAGGAGGCCGAGCCTTGCTCCTGGAAAGCTGCTGCAAGATTTGAACTGCCAGCCTAGTGGGCTGCAGTCCCGCACTGAACCACTACACTTGAGTTCTTGACTGCTGCATTCGTGAACATTGTTTGGAAATCTAAATCAAACTATATACTTGACAATATCAGTATTACCCCTCCCCCCCATATATTATGATACTGCTTCCTGGTTCAATTGTGAGGATTTGGACTTTTTAAATATTGAATTATAACCCATGCTGCATGTCATCTGTGATCTTTATCAGTTGATGCCTCATGACCTCATCACTTTAATCAAGTAAGTTTGTGCTGTATGTATATATTACAGGGTTGTAATGAGTTGTTCTTTAATATTGATGCAAAAATATTCTTTTTTGTTAACAGATTCTCTAACTATTTGCTAGACATACAGGTTATATGAGTATGGTAAAAGTACACAACCCCGACACATATCTTTTCTGGTTAAACCAAGCATGATCCCCTTGTTCTGTTCTAACAGCTGCTTCTTGGACTACGCACTGCTTCCTCTTGAGCATAGGTAAGTGTTCTGCAATTCCCATGATTTCTAATCCTATTCAAAATTTTTTATGATCCATAAAATTAAATGCTTTTATGGTCAGTAAGAAAAAAGTACACATCTTTCTGGTGTTCTCTGTTTCCATGGAGGATGCAGCTGATATTAGCAATGATATTCTACATTCCAAGTCTTCTTCTGAATGGAGCTTGGATTTCTGGAAGCTTCTGGTTGATGTACTGCTGTCACTATTCTTTAATTAGCTTTAGCATAATTGTTTGTGTAATATTAATGATGTGTTTTCATAATTTATGCATTTTATTGGATCACCTTTCTTTGCTGCCGGCACAAATGTGAGCACCCTCCAGTTATATTTGCCGGGCAATGTCTTTCAAATGTCTTGTCAGAGGAGGGGTGCATACTTGCAACTCTGTATCTGTTTAGTTTAATTCTTGGAACCTTGTTTCTCACCCATGCCTGCAGGGCAACTTGGACGTGTTTCTGCACTATCACCACTTCTATTATCTGCTACCTCGTGAACTCTTTCAGTGTAGACCAATTCCCACTCCCATTCCCACTTAAAAAAAGTGTCTCCAATTTAAAACCTTTTGTCATTCAAGAACTGGAGCTGTGGTTTTTAGGTGCCTTTAAGTCAGATCCAACTCTCCACAAACCTATGTATAACAGTGCACAACACCGCCCAGGGCAGCAGCATCTGCCTGACTGAGTATGTTTGAGGCCTTGCTGAGGTCACTCTGTCAGTCCTTCTTGTCCAGGGCCTTCCTCTTCTTTGTTGACACTCTCCCAAACATGATGTCCTCCTCAAAGGACTGCTGTCTCCTGATAACATGTCCAAAGTATGTGAGATAAAGTCTCACCGTTCTTGCCTGTGAGGAACTTCCTGACTAAAGCTTCCAAAACAGATTTGCTTGTTCTTTTGACAGTTCATGGTACTTTCTCCACTTTCTTCTCCATCAACCTAATTCAAATGCTTTGATTCTTCTTTAGTCTTTCTTATTCAATATCCGGATTTCACATAAACAGTGGAAAATACCTTGTATTGGAGAAGGCTCACTTTATTTCTCAAGGTAATTTCTTTGCTCTTCAACACTTTAAATGAGTCTTGTGTCACAAATTTACCCAAGGTAATGTATCATTTGATCTGTTGACTATTGTTTTTATGAGCATTGATTTTGGATCCAAGCAAGTCTCTCTCCTCCCTTGGTAGAAGCATTCTGGTTGAACTTCTCCCAAGATATTTATTATTTATACTCCACTATTCTAAAAACTTTTTAGCACTGTATTTTCTCTATCCTTGCCTTGTTTCTATAATATAAATTTTAATATTTATTCGATCCATTGTAAGTACTTGATAGTTTTCATGTTCTCCTTACTCTCTAGTTTTATGATACCATGTTTACATATATTACAATTTGTAGAACGGAAAAAAGCATTAAGGGAGGTGCTTAGAAAGTTTTTAGAAAGTAAAAGGGGAGAATACATGATAAAACCAGAATAGTTCTTGCAAGACTTTGTTTAATGTGATTTGGGGACATTATTATTATAAGATATCAAGCCCTGAAAAAGAATGTCATTCTTGTTAAAAATAAAGAGCCAGTTCAAGGAGGGACAGCTTCAGTGATATGTCAGAGTGCTATAGTGGCTCAAATCTGACAAGATGGCACAGGATCAGGAACTGTTTCCTCATGTTGTACATCTAGTCCCTGTAAGTCAGAACCAACCTAATGGTACCTAACAACTATCACGATATCAATAGATTATGCCCTTAAAATAAATATGTGTATAAATAGAAATGAACAATAAACTTCTCAAAAGATGCCAAACACTAGTAATGTTGATGAATTTTGTATACCATCAAAGAATAAAAGATCAGATAATGGCAAAATACATTGCTTCAGAACATACAAAAAGCTGAACTATTCAACTTACTCTGCAATATAATATAACCCTGAAGCCAAAGCAAATAAGGAAATTAAAATGTGGAAGAAGATGTTTAAAAATTGATTATCAGACAACATGTTATCTTTTAAAAAATTCATTTAAAAATCTGACAAAACATTGTAAGTAAATATGGGTTGGTATATAGTCTACCTAAAAAAGCAAGAGTTTTACATATTTGTATAAAATAAATTGAAAAGTATAGCAGAAAAGTAGATTCTATATTTACCAAGGATATAAAAATGATGAAAAGTCTTACAATTAACAAAACTGTATTAGATTTTAATTCCTTATGGAGAAAAAAATATTAAATTTGCTGAGGGGATTAAGAGATGTTAATAATAGGAAGAAAAAGAATCACAGTTCAATATTCAATATTATGATAAAAGTAGCACTTTAAATCTAGGGGAAGAAAAATTATTCAATAAATGTTTGTAGAAGAATGTAAAATGTTATAAAAAATAGATCACTACATCGCATCATTCAGAAACAGCAAATTCCACAGGGATTAGACATATAAATTAGAAAAGAAAATCTTTTAAAGTTATTGAAAGAAAAGGTAGGAAATTATCGCTATACCTGTATGTAGATACAACCTTAAAATAGGTGCAGGAAGCAAAAATTAGACAAGTTGATAAATGTTTGTTCCCAGAGAAATGTATACAGTTGGTGATGTATAAAAATTAAAATCTTTAATTGTCAATTAAAATCTTCAAATGTCAAGAAGAAGGTAACTGCTCAAATGGCCAGATACTTAGAGAAAATCCACATTATCGTATTTTCTTTTAAAAAAAAATTTTTTTTTTTAGGCATCACTGCCCTGGTGGTGGGAGTAGGAGGCCCAGCCTTTGCTCCTGTGAGCGGGAATTGAACCTCCATCCCAGTGGGCCGCAGTCCCGCGCACAACCACTACGCCACCGGGGCTCAGCCCTAACATTATCGTATTTTCACTACAGTTGGTTTAGAGCAGAGCTAGGCAAATACAGTATGCCTCTTTTATGTAAATTAAGTTTAATTGGAACACAGTCACATTCAATCTTTTGCATATTGTCTATGGATCCTTTGTTGTTACAATAGTAGAGTTTTGACAGAAACTTTGTTTCCTAAACACTGAAATATTCACCATCTGAGCCAGGAGTCCGAAGTCCTGGAGTCCCAGTGGCTTAAGTTTTGAACAGTTCTTCCACAGCAAGGTTGGTTGTTAAACTCAAGAGTCACAACTCAGAGGAAAGATGAAACTACCTGCTCCCTTAAAGATTTGTAGTCTCCTAAACTTGCATGGGCAATTCTATTTGGTCTTTTTCTTTTTTTAGGGTTTTTTTTTTAAACAGAGATTTTATTGGCACACCATCCATATAGCATGCAATTCAACAATTCAACCAAGAAACTATTAGTTCAGTTATTGTCTCTAACAATGTACTATACTAGATTTTGTATACAGGAAAACATGCAAAAACAATAATAAGAGATGAAAGCAAAAACATACCCCAAAATCTAACAGCAATAATAAAATAAAGCAGAGGCAAGCCTTAACAGAAAAGGAAGTGGAAAATATTTAAAAACCTGGACTGAATATGAAATGGGTAAAAAGAGAAATCAAATGACAAGTTGTTAAATCATTGCATTTTCAACGATTCACTTTGCAATGTCCTCTGCGAGGCTCTTCATATTCCTCATCCTTGGTCAGAGGGGATTCACCCTTGCATTCCCTCCACCCCACCCTCTCTCCACCCCTCCAGCAGCTCCAATCTAACCACTGGGCTGAAGGACTCAACCATCCCCAGCTCCCCTCTCCACTAGTAAACCCACTCCAGCCCATCTGGATTTGTGGGGTAAAGTTGGAACCATGATGGTTGGGGGAGGAAGGCTTCAGGGACTAGAGGAAATGTGTATGCATCATCACTGCACGGCTGCCCCTCAACTGGTCTGT
Organism: Nesogale talazaci; assembly: GCA_004026705.1. Lineage (NCBI taxonomy): Eukaryota > Metazoa > Chordata > Mammalia > Afrosoricida > Tenrecidae > Nesogale > Nesogale talazaci. The sequence goes on from PVJH01007787.1 coordinate 13,324, forward strand.
CTCCTCCCCGTGACTCCCGTGTAAAGAGGTGACCAATTACCCACCAGTGGGCCTTAGGCCCCCATCCTGTTCTCCCCCTCATTCGTAATGATGAGATTCTTGTTCTTTGATGCTCGATACCTGCTCCCTTCGGCCCCTCTTGATCACACAGGCTGGTTTGCTTCTTCCATGTGGACTTTGCTATTTCTGTGCTGAATGGCGACTCGGTTATCTTCAAGTCTTTGAGAGTCCAGACATTCAATCATTTGGTAGCTGGGCACCATCGTTTCTCCTACTCTGTTTGCCTCTGTATCCATTTGTCTTCAGCGATATCGGGAGTCAGTTGGTCCATTGATTTTAGTTTTTCTATTTGGTCTTATAGCATCACTATGTCTTGGATTAGACTTGGTGACAATGGTTTGTTAGGTCGTTAATCTGAAGGAAGATCTTGTACAGTTGAGAGAATACATTTCAAAATTAAAGCTTCTTGTGATTTTCTCATGTCCAGGGGTTCTATTTTTCTATTTTGACACATTATCACTTCTTAGAAGCACTGGTGACTCAAGAGTTAAGCCCTTAGCTGCTATAGGGAAGACTGATGCTTCTAATCCACTAACCACTCCTTGCATGAAGGATGTGATCGCCTGCTTCTGCAAATGTTACAGTCTTAGACCTGCTATGAAATAGTTACCTTCTGTCTGATAGGGCTACTATGAGACAAAGTTGATTTGATGAGAGTAGGTATCCAGTAATATGAAACAAACTTGTTAGCACGATTTATATGACTTTCTCCTTACATGCTGCTTTCTCAACTTGGTGACACTGCCTTCTGTGTCAGGAGTTATCAAGTTGGTGAGGAACAGTTGTTGTGGAAGTAGTCTTTCTTTTTTTTTTCTTTTTGGTGTGTGTGGAAGTAGTCTTTAGTGGTAGTATGTTTAATGTAGTTAGATATATTTAAGTTACTTTAAGTAATCTTTGTGCATAGAAATAAAACATCATTGAAATTATACAGTAAAAACTAACCTGTGGAAAACCTTCAAGTCAAATGTCAAGTATATCAGCATGCTTTGGTTTGTAATGTGCCTAGTAAAATTTTGATTTTCTTTGGAGTCAAATTAAGGGGCTCACTTTTGGAAAACATGCTTATTAATGTAAAGTAGCACATGCTCTTATTAATATGATAGATTTTTTTCTTTTTCCTTGAGAATTGAATGAAGTAAAATTTCCTGTGACTTGTCCACATGCATACCAATATGACGACTTACAGCAGTGACTATTAGTTAGTGAATTTGTGAGCCTATTAACTTTCCACATCTTAATTATTAATAATAAAGCAAATTATTTAAGATTTTCTCTACTTTCTTGTTGTCTACTTCCCTTTAATATGCTTGTGTCTGGACTACTTTTTATTCATCTTCTGTGGAATGCATCAGACTTTCTAAATTTAAATATTGGTATTTTTCAAACAGTCAAGAATGTTCTACCATCTTATCTTTGAATATTGCCTTTTCATTCATTTTGTTATCTTTGTATTATTTCCTCCTTGTCTCACATCCCCCCTTGATATTTTCAATTTGTTTAATGCATTTTAGATAATTTATTTAGACTTCTCTTTCAGTTGTATCCAATCTCCTGTTCAGGGGAAAATTTTCTATCCAATGGATTTAATCAGTGTCTCAAACAATGAACTCAAAACCTAGAGTGGGGGGATTCAGCCAGTTTCCACTGATTTGACAGAACCAATACTTTGTTTTTGCTGAGTTCAGTCAACAGTTGTTAAAATGGTGCTTGTGATCAGGGTCAATCTAAAGTGGGTGACTGAGTAGCCACTCCCCATGGAAATCAATACATTCCTTACAGTTTTTTAAATATTTGTGCAGCATCATTATCTAAGCACCTATAGCAGTCTTCATTTTATCCACATGCATAAAAATTAGACCAAACTATGCTTGTCATATTCACTTATTCAGTCAATAAAACTCATTATACATTTGATTAAATACTATATGTTTACCCCTTTCTGTTTGTTATCTCAGTAAACAAACATGATGCAAACCAAAAAATGCCAAAAAAATCTTCAAAATAGATGCATTGAATCAGGATGTGTATGAATTGTTGATTGTAAAACTATAATCTATTCTGTAAACCTTCACCTACTTCACAATTACATGTTTTTTTAAAAAAAAACCCATGTAAGCATTGGTTTATTCTAATGAAAGATGATGTAACCAAATGGAGAAATTATCAAACAGTATCAATATCACATGTAAATATATTTTTACAGAAGATAATTCAAATGATTTACTTCTAGTCTTTTAGCTAGATAGCTACCTTGCAAATTTCTTAGCACAAGTGCTGCTAGCATGCACCAGTTTATTGAAGCATTTCAATTGACTTTCTCACAATTCCCTAGGTTGTTTCATTTGTGTTGTTTTAAGTTAATATCTTAGGGCAGCTTAGACTTCTGTCTTAATTTGCTTCTTAATCACATGCTACCTCGGGAAATGTTTGACTGTGGACCCGATCTTTTTGGTACAGTAACCCTAAGTATTCCTTCATCTTCTTTTGATACATCATGTATTTTATCCATAGGCTCATTTGATGTTTAAATTTGACATTTTTTTCTTCAGTTCTTTTAATTTTGGATATTCTTCCTTTTCGATTTTCATGGCTTTGGGGATTTGATCTTGATGGTGTGTCAGTCTGTTCCCATCTCTCTTTTCCCTTTGATGCATATGCTGACTAATCATTGTTTTGTTCTCACCAGGATGGTATTGTAAGGATTTTCCCCTGGGAAAATTCACTGACCCAGTCGGATGCAGCAGGCCCACTTCAATCCAGAGGAGGCCTGGACTAGGTATCAAAGATGATTAAAAAAAAGTCCATTCTGTTTTCTGGACTCCACACATTCACCCACCATGTCCCATTGACATTGATGGGTTAAGTGCTATCAGAAAAATAGCCTTTATTTTTTTTCTTGTTCTCTTGTTCATGCTTTTATTGTTTTGTTTTGGATATTACTTCGAAAACAGGTTGCTTTCATTAAGAAGAATCATTTAGGTTTGTTTTTTGCTGTTGGTTTAAGAAGTGACAGCTGATGACTCTGATGAACTAGAGTTTAGTGTCTGGATTGAGACTTTGAGGGAGATATCAATAGTTCAAGAGCTTGGGTTACTATAAGCTGAAACATTTCAACTGAGGATTAACCAGTAAATACCATTAGGGTGGTCACTGGTACTCCCGATGAGTGTCAGAGGTCCTTGTATGAGAATCAGGGGGTCATGGGGCAGGGTAGAGCATTAGACTGTCTATCATCAGCAAGCCAACTCTCCTGCAACACAGGCATTCATTAGTTCAAGCAAAACACTGTCAAAGTCCTCAACCTTCTTAAAGTCATGGCCCTTTAATATGGCTTCTCATATTGTGGTGACCACCACAACCATAAAATTATTTTTGTTGCCACTTCATAACTATAATTTTGCTACTGTTATGAATGGGGCAACCCCTGTGAAAGGGTCATTCAATCCCCAAAGGGGTCACTACCCACAGGTTGAGACTGCTGAACCCCTGTGGCATTCCCTCTTAGCTTCTTTCTAAGACCTAGTGACCAACTAGAAATTAGTACCCAATTTTGAAACTCTTTTTGTAACTTGAAAATGGGACATAGTCAAAATGAAAGTAATATTGACCATCTGCTACCTTTAACACCTGCTGCCCAGAAGGGCGGTGGGGGGGTGGGGGGGGAACCTGGCAAATTCAGTATGATATTTAGAGAATGGCATAAATTGACTGAAGAAAACTACTCTTTCCACTGGCCTAGATGGACAAGTTGTGAAACAGATCTTTTTAAATCATTGATTAGAAGTGGAAGGATGTAAAATGCATCAAAATCAATGGGAAGTGTTTTTCAATTCATATTTTGAATATTAAAAAAGTGACAAATGAAGATAGTATCCTCAGTTCAAGAAAATATTGCTAAACATTCCAAAGTAAAGTTAAAGTTATTAAAAATCCAGGAAGCATTGTCAGATGCCTTCTGTTTGTTATGAAGAAAGCCTGGTGCTTAATTGGGTCGTGGTGGCAGCTGAAGGTCAAATGCCCTCCTGAAACAACCACCACCCATCAATCCCCTGATGAGGGTTTTCACATGTGCTAATTGTTAACATCTTTCTTTCAATCTGTAATAATTAACCCAAATGATGTTGATTGCTTATTCAATTACCTTTTGTTTTATTAGAATGAACATTTGGAATCATATGCTTTTATTAGATTGTCATAATCTGTAACAAGTGCTGGTGATTTAAGGCAACGTTGGATTTTCCACAAAAACACCCATTCTGGCAGGTAGACCTCTGACCCTTTCAAATCATCTCCTTTAAATTAGGAATATTAATATTTCAAATTTGCACCAGCTTCCAGTAGATATAATAAACTGATATTTCACTATTTTAGGCATGGGGGAAGAATGAGAATTACTTGAACCAAGATGATGTACCTTAGCTCTGATCAGTGCTACCTTGTTACTGATGAAGATCTCACTTGCATTTAAATCCTGGTCAAGACTCAGATGATATCTGGTGGAAAACCAGTGTCAAGAGTTTAAAGAGCCTGCCATTTAGAGCCCCGTGAAGAGCAAGTTGATAATCAAGGTATTACCCTCAATCTCTCGTCAAGAAGAAGAAATTAGTTAGTGCTGAAAACCAAAGACCCCGTGACAGAATCCTAATTCCATCCTGGGCCTTAAAATTAGTGTGAATGCCATCTTGAGTATCCTACATTTACATGTGGATCCCCAAACTGCCAACATGTATCACAAGGAAAGAGGACAGGATTTCTCATAGTCCTAAGACATCTGGGAAAGCAGAGAAAAGCAGGCTGCTTAGGAGAAGAATCAATGAAGGAGAAACATGCCCATGCCTAGACAGCAACACAGACAAAGAATAACTAGAGGAAGGGAGAAGATACACAAATGTTGAGAGTAGACATAAGGAAGCTCCGCCACAAGGCCAAGATAAATAAATAAATAAATAAATAAATAAATAAAAATAGGAAAGAGCCATCTCCTTTGTCCTCCTAAATTCTGGCCCGGTGGATCAAAAAAGAGGTGTTGCCAAAATCACTGTTTATGTTATCTCATTTGTTTCAAGAATCAAACCAGTCTGTCTCTGCATAAAATAGAAATTTTGTAAAAATGTTTGCATTCAGTCAGATGTAGCCTTGATAGTGTCGCATCCCTCTTTTCTCTTTGATACATATAGCATATAAGATTTTGTTTGGTCCTCAATATTGTCATCTTGTAATGACTTTCCCCTAGGAAAATTCATCAGTGTGTCCTTCCCTTAAATTTTTGACACTAGAAGGTGAAAGCAATTCCTCCATTAAAGCACAAGTGGCTAGATTTTTTTTACCTCCAACTTCCGCACTGACCATGGATAGAAGAAAACTCCTGCATTATCATGATGAACGGTGATCAGACACCAGTTACCCCCCCGACAAGAGCCCTGGCTTGGCACTTGAAGAGCCATTTTGCTGACATACGTCTGGTATGCTTCTCTGCTTGTACAATCTAGCCATGACTGATATCTGAAAAAATCCATATGGATTTGCCCGTCTTCACATTCACAGTAGTCATTTATGTGATGGTTCAGGAGTTCTGTAAGACAGAGCGAATTACAGGGCTTGAAGTCTGAAGGAGAATATCAAGGTGAGATGTGATTGGTCAATAGCAGAGATGACGGTGTAATGTAGAAGTAGGGACATGTTTTAGACTTTATAACCTCTACCTCATTTAAGACCAGGCATATGATGAAGGTGCTATTAAAATATTAAAAACATATTTCTATTAAAACATTAAAAACATATTCTATTAAAAACATTTTTGTGAGCCTAAAGTAGAGTCTTGGTTTCTTCAAGAGTTCTAGAGAGCTAAAAAAAATTCCAATCATGGAAACTAGATGCTTCTGGCCATTTGGAAAATTTGGGTTTGAGCTTATTTAGACATTTAATATCATCACAGGATATTTTGGAGCATAAAGAATACCACAGGAGAGGGAAAGCAATTGTGATTAGCTTTGACAGAAGCTAGACTGATGGAGAGTTTCTAACCAAACAGTAGAAGGCAGGAGGAAATGAAACAATGCCTTCCATAGGTTGCCATACCTATATAAAATTGCATCACTGTGCTCACCATGTCCTCCTCTTCTTTCATTTTCCCCAGAACACATAACCTTCTAATATTCTCTGCAATTTATTTATTTATCTATTTTTTTTTCTTTGCTACAAAGAGAAACTAAACTATGAGAAGGCAGAGTTTTGCCCGTTGATGTACATGATGCCTAGAAAATTCACTGACTTAACAAGCATTGAAAGTAAAAAAATTATTTCAGTTTGTGCGACAAAAGGTTCATTTGGCCATGCTTACATTATAAGTAAAACACTCAGGTTAGTTTCAAACACAAGAAGTAGGGAATACTCCTTTATATTGATTTATTTGAGTCAGGTAGAATTCCTTAGAGATATAATGAAGCAGATAAGCAAAAAAAAAAAAAAGATTTTCTTTCCATTTTTTTTCCTGTCAAACTGTTGGAAATGCCATTCATGTTAAGTATGAGGGAGAGGATTTAAGGGACATTGCAGGAGTGTAGTTGTCTGAGTCTACTAAAAGGTAAGGGGGGGGGGCAAATAAAGACAAGAGATTATAGCAAAAGAATTAGTAGGAATACTTCAAGAAGGCCTTTATTGTGTAGGAAGGGTAATGTGAAATTTGTTAGAGTCTGAGATTAGCCCTGGAGGATTGTTAAATCCCCTTTTTATAAAGAAATAGAAGGAGAACTACAGCAAAGTAGCTATAATGAATGGTAAAATGAAGTGAGGGGGGTAAGCAAGAAAGTGTAGCTTTGTTAACCAAGAAACCCCTCAGATTGATTCAGCTAGGTCTGCCCTGATATATGGAATAGCTGATAATAAGTTTGTAATAACTGCTGTGCCTTAGAAGGATATTTGTCATCACGGAAGCGCACAGTCCAAGAATGCAGTAGCTATGGCAGCAAATAGCAGAATAATTCTGACATTTCATTTTTCTTTGAATAAATAAGAAGCATAATAGATGTCTCATCCTACATGACAGAATATAAGTGCTCTGTTGGTCTGAAGGTAGGATTATTCAGCAGAAGTTGACATCCTGATGGATATGAGGGACTGATGAGATTGCATTGTAGTATAAGATGTGTGAGGAGGAAACCTGTAATAATTTTTTAAATTATGCAAATACTGATAGTGATGTGATGTTCCATCAGGCTGAGCTATTTTAAGGTGTGGGGAGATCAATAAAGGAACGATGAATGATTTTGATGAGTGGTGTGTTTTATGACTACTGCTCATTAAAGGATTTAATAGTTGAAAAGTCTTCTGAAAGTTAGACAAAATGCAACAAAACAAAGTACAACAATACCACTAGAACACATATTGCCATCAGGTTGATACTCCCCAGAGCTTGTAGAGGATGGAACAGAATTGTTCCACAGGGTTCCCAAGGTCTGTCCAAATCAGAGTGCTGCCCCTTCCTCCTGTGCAGTGCCTGGGTGGGGGCGGGGGATGGGTGTGTCTGTGTGTGTGCTTCTCTCACAGAGCAGCTTGATTGGTGCAAGCTATTTGTACCATCGGGTCTCCTTGAAAAAGTAGAAAGGAAAAAGCAATATAACCTGATGCAAATAAGCAAGTACACACAACTAAGCAAACTTTTATTTTCATCTGCTATATGTCAAACTAAATTGGGCTCTGTTATTATTTTAATTAAAAACAATCCTCTCGAGTACAAATGAGAACGAAAAATATAATCATTGCCCAACCTGTAAATTAGTTTAAAGAGTGTTTCTGGATCCTTAATGCTGATGGCATATCCTGGTTGGTAATAGTTCCTTATTTCAGAGAAAATTACTCTTTGCCATTTGCTTAATTTGCCCACAGTACACGTTGACTTATTTAGGTCTAATAGTATCCAGTAAAATATGAACTTTAAGCTTTTTGTAGTTACATTGCTATAAGTCCCTGTGGGGCAAGCGACATCATGAAGAAAATACAGTTATTTTTCCCCAATTTATAAAAAAAACTCTAAGAAACACAGTTATATACTTACACCTGTATAACAATTTAGGGACAGTGTGTTTTCTACTCAATTTTATATTTGCAGGTAATTAAACATTGTGTGATTTTAGTTAACAATTGTTCTCAGCCATCTGCTGGAAACAGTTGTTTACAATTTTTTCCCTTTAATTGACATTCTTTTAATGAGTCATTATAAGAGAACTTTTAAACATACAATTTTGAATCATGGACTCTTTAAAACTCTATGTTTTATATGACTCTACATTATATGCCTAACTGAAAACTGAAAGCAGAAGGCGAGGAAACAGTAATTGCCCAAGGGGGCAGGGTAGTATTGAAATAAAATTTTTCAAAACTTTAAAAGATTGAAAATAAAATGATTACAAAATAACTTCCAAATATCTGATGAAGTTGACAAAATTGGGGTTGATTTCTAACAATCTGAGATTACTGTGTTCACAATACCTTTATATAATGATATAAATGATCTATAATAGCCAGATCCACATTTTCTGCTTAATACTTGGCTTTAAGGTCATAGTTGACTAAGGAGGATACAAAAAATGTTTTAGAATATATCACATTTGTTGAATCAAAAGACTTAAGTAACAAACGGAACAAAACATTTTAGTTATGGCTTTATAATACAAATTCAATTTTCTCTGAAGTCCTTTTTCTCAACATTTGATGATTGATTTTTAGTCTTCATCCCAAGATTGAATGACTTTTGGATATCTTAAAAAATATTCTTTGAGGGCTGAGCCCCGGTGGCGTAGTGGTTGTGCGCGGGACTGCGGCCCACTGGGACAGAGGTTCAATTCCAGCAGTGGGGCTGGGTCTCCTACTCCCACCAACGGAGAGCAGTGATGCCCCCCCCCCCAAAAAAAATATTCTTTGTACTAAGTTCAATCTAGAAGAAAAGGACATAAAGAGTTATCCTAATCAATGTAGATTGATAGGTTCAGTGCTTTTCTCAAATATCACTTGAAAAAAAGCATTCTAGTTTGCACCTAACAAAGTAAACTTTTGTTGGATACAAAATTTTAAATAAGCAATATGTATAAATACACTTGACTAAGAAATTGTCAAATTCTGAGAGTTTATATTGAGTAAATTTGACAGAAATAATAAAATTAATTTACACTAAGTATATTAATTTCGGAATCGTCATGTAATTTATTCTCTAGGAATTGGAAAGTTTACTAAAGAAATCATTTTTGAAATCCAGGTTATGCTTTTATTTCAATAAAATGATGGATTTTGTTGTTAGGTTTAGGGTTAAAAATGATGGATTTTGTATTATTTTGTTAAAAATGCTGCTGGAATTGAGATGACCTAGTCAACATTTTGGGTGGTTCCCCTTGTGAGGACTACAGCACGGATATAAGCAGATCGGTAGAGGCTGAACAAGCTTGTTGCCCGTGATCATCAGGTTGACTAGCTCCTAACAATCATCTCTGTGTGTCAGTCTGGGTAGACTAACAGCTGGGTGGCCTCCACCTGAGTCAGAGAACTAGTCAAGGCAGTCACACACTGATTTGACTACCAGAGAGCAAGAGACAAGTGACCAGAAGGGTGAGGCTCACCGAGCCATTTATTGGTCTAGCCTTCAGTTAATCCCACATGTGTTTATCAGCCAGGTTGACACAATAAACCTTAATGATCTCACTATGTAGCAGAACACACCTGACACAGAGGCAAACATTATCTGAGCCTGTTCCATGTTCATGATCCTTGGTATGCTTGAAACCATCATTGTATCTATCTGTGCCAGCCCATGCCACTGAGTATTTCTCTCATTTTTGCTGATGCTATAACCTAGTAATTATTTTTTTTATTCTCTCATCTCTTTATCAATGGCCTTTTCAATAATCACTTTCCATAATCATTCTTGGTTAATAACAGCACCCAAACAAAATTTCAGTTTCAATTATACCCCATCATCTCTCATCTTTTCACTTTATTGCTTTACTATTCAACTCACAATGGTCTATAGAGTTAAAAAATGCTGATCTATAGCTATATTTCAGATAACATCTCCTATTCTCTCCATCAATTCCCTTAATTTAAAACATGTCACTTTGTTTGATTCATCAAATAGTTCATATCTCTATGATTCACTAGTTCAGTTGATTCATGTTTCTCTCCAAACAACACTGTCAGAAAGGCAATTATAATATATCTATGCATATATATTTAAAAATCTCATTGCCTTGGAATCAATCTTGACTCATTGCAATCATATAAGACAGAGTAGGACTGGTCCTGTGGATTTCCAAGACTACTCTTTATGGGAGTACAAAGTCTTATCTTTCTCCCTTGGAAATACTGAGGGGTCTCAAACCGCTTATTTCATGGTTAAATTCCATTGTGTAGCCACGTTGTCACCAACACTTCCTCCATTGCAAAAGCACCCCTCATTATCTGTCTTATTATTCGGGTTTGTGAATATTCATTTTACATATTTTCTTAATGAACAAATAGAATAGACATCATTTATGACCTTATAATATAAATTTATATTTATTTGTTTATTGTCTTATCTCTCCAACCTATGACACAAGTTCATTAATAGTAGGGAGGATGATTTGATAACTGTTGTATGTCTCCATAGCTTAGAATAATAACCTGATACTTATTATTGAATCAATAACTATTTGGTAAAATAAAAATAAACAAATTTATTTACTCCAGAACTGCTAAAGGTACAGAATCATTGTCAAAGTAAGCCTACCCAAGCGTGTTTGATACTTGTGAAAGAACATCCAAGCATATTGTTACTCTAATATTTATTATTTTCTCATATTAAAGAGTAAGTGTATGTGTGTACATGTACACCTGTGTGTGTATGTAGCTCTTAGTTCCCATTTCATGGAACCCTGGTAGCTTAAGAGTTACCTGTTGGCTAGGAATCCATAAGGTACACATTTTGAAACCACCAGCAGCTCCACCAGAGAAAGCGTTGGGTTTCTATTCTGGATAAGACTTCCTGTCTCATAAGAACCCAGGGGCAGTTCTTCCCTGACCTCCAGGGTTGCTATGAGTCAGAACTGACCTGACTGCAGGTGAGGACCTATGACATGATTACATATCTGACATGGTCAGTATGTGCAGGGGTGTGTGGCAAAGTACACTGGGCACACAGAGGTCATTGTGGAACTGTCCTCTAGCTCACACAGGGGATCTTGTCTTATAAGAAAAATAAGTATGAATAAGTTATATGTATGTAACTTCCCTAGCTGAAGCTCTTCACAAAAAAAGATATTGCAAATGTCTGTGATGTGTTTTGAATGGTTTATGTAAAATAGTCTTAGAGATTTTAATGAAGAATGTTCCTAAGGCACAAAAGCTGCATTATAAAAAAAAAAAAAAAAACTTATATACCACAAAACCTTTATAGCTCACACTGAAGGTAGGCAGAGCCACAGATTTGCAAGTTTTGTCTGGTGTACCTTCCTATTGCTACATCTGATATGACAAGCTCCCAGTTTATGGATGTGGAGGATAGGGGCCAGTGCCCCACCCAATTTCATGTAACTCACTAGTTCATGGCTAAGGTCTTACTCCTTTGTAATTTTCTTATAAATTTTTCACTACAGAAATCACAACAATATTACTTAGAAATATTTCCAGAGAATGCTTTCTCTTCCACTCTATACAGGCTCAACCTGGGTACTTAAGAAGTAGAAAAAAACTTGCTTATCTTTGATATTTTTTTCATTTATAAGAATGTTGAGTTTATTTCCTTTTTTAATATAGATTTTATGGGGGGCTCCTACAACATTTAATACATCATTCGTATTGAGCATATTTGTACATGTTGCCACATTCATCTATATTATCTACTTGAACCCCATCCAGCATAAGCTCCTCTTCCCCTCTTTCCTCTACTTCTTTATTTTTTAATTCCAACTCCTCATATTTCCCTTTTCCCCCTCCTCTTCCCCCATGAACTTCCAATAATTTACAAATTGTTATTACTTCTTCATATCTTCCACTGTCTAATGCGTCACTTCACTCACCAATCCCCCCATTGTCCGCTCCCCAGAGAGGAAGTCACATGTAGATCCAAGAAATTTCCCCCTTTTTACTCCACCATCCCTTCTCCCTCCCATTGTCACCACTCCCCACTAGTCTCAAGGGATTATCTATCCTAAATTTCCATGTTTTTGACTCCAATGTGCATCCCCTGGTCTAGCCAAATCTGTCTGGCAGAATTAGGATAATGATAGTCGGTGGAAGGACGCATTTCAGAAAATTTCATTGCTGCTACACTGCACCTAGACTGGCTCATCTCCTTGCTACAACCCCTCTTCACTTATTGATGGGCTTTGGGTTCCCAATCTGAACTCCCCCTCGTTTATAATGATATAATTTTTAGCTCTTGGATGCTTGATACCGGATCCCTTTGACACCTCATGGTCATATAGATTGTTGTGCTTCTTCTATGTGGGCTTGCTTCTTAGCTAGATGGCCACTTATTCACCTTCAAGTCTTTAAAACCACAGACTCACCTCTTTTGATAGCCTTATCTTTGATATTTTATGAGAAACAAAAAGTATACCCTGGAACTCACAAGTCTCAGAACAAGCTGTTGTCCCTTTGATAGCAGTAGAAGACTCAGTATATGCCGGCTGACTCTGAGGAGAACTGCTTGTCAAGACTGCTTAAGGAATAGATAAGATAATAGATAGATAATAGATAAGCAGGAGAGACTTCATCCAGAAAGAGAAGAGAGTTCCCTTGACTCTGTCAAAAGGGACTGCACATTCATAAGACACAGTGGAGTGGAATCACAGTTACAGTTGGGAACCATTCAGTTAGTTCCAACTGTCTGGTGACCCCACTTGCAACAGAATGAGAGAGTTACCAATCCTGCGCCATCCTCTCAATTGTTGTGTTTGAACCCAAGCTTGCAGCCATGGTCAGTCCACCTCATTGAGAGTCTTTCTTCTTTTCAATGGCTTTCTTTTCTACCAAGTATGATGTCCTGCTTCAGAGACTGATCCTTTCTGATAATATGTTCTAAATATGTAGATGAATTCTTGCTATCTTCACTTCTAAGGAGTATTCTGTCTGTATTTCCTCCAAGACCAATCAGACTGTTCTTCTGACCAACAATGGTGTATTCAAGATTTCTTGGCAGCACCATGTTGAAATACATGAATTCTTCTTAGATTTTCCTAACTGTGGTCCATCTTTAATATGAATATAAAGTGATTAAAAATAGCTCAGCTTACAGGAAACACACCTTAGTCATGAAGTTACAGATAGTTTATAGCATACTACAACTAAAAGTGGCTTTGAGTCTCTGAAATCCAATTCTTCCCTTCCATAGATTAAGAAAAGAGATGGGTATAACATGACTAGCTAAGATTTGGAGGCAGATTTGGCAATTTTCCTCTTTGGCCACAGTACAAGACTGTCATGGATATGTATTGTATTAATTAATGACAAAATTTTAGATGGAATGCTTTACTTAAATATTAGAAATGAAAAATAAACAAAATAAAAATAATCACTAATTTAAATAGTTAAGGAATGAAAAACCAAAACTGAGTTCGTTTCCTAAATTTTTGTATTTTTAGAAAATAATAAAAATTATGTTGTGGGCTAGAGTTAACAACCTGGATAAAAATCTTCTTGGGGGAACATTTATTGTATTAAAGCCTCTGTACAGTCAGATAAAGATTAAGAATAAATTAATTTTTGATGAAAGAAGGCAAATAGTAATGATATAAACAAAACAGGAGGCAGGAATAACAAAAGGTTAGAAAAGTGCATTTTGAAAAGATAACATGATAAAATGTTTACTTTGTTCTTTTCAAAACAAAATTGGAAGGAGGCAATTTGAACAAATGTACAACAGCTTAATCAAGAAAACATGAATAATTTAAAATTTATGATTTTAAAAGAACAGTAGTATAAATTTAGGTGAATTCATCAGAAGGCAAACCACAAAATAATTCTTCTTATATCCATCCTTCTCCATCTCTACCTTTTGTATACCTTTATGATTCCCTTGCTAAGGCAATAATTTATTACTTCACTCCCCTATTTAAAGCAAACAACCCACTAACGTAAAACAATATGTTCTGATTCATAAAACAGCCAGGTGAATAAATCCTTCAGTGGATAGTGTGTGTCCCAATGGACTTATCATCAGAGAAAGTTTCATATGTCTTATAAGCCTCAGCTTAAGTTTCTTGTCTGATATTTCCTTATACTCATGGCCAATGATAATCTTTCATTTTTGCTGACTTTCATAGTACTTTTCTCAAGCTATTCACAAAATATCCGCATATTTGTTTTAATCAGTTTTCAAGCACGTTGGGTCACAGTGGACCTGCTACCTTTTTTTCCTCACCATTGTTGCAATAATGGAAACATGAGATGGCCAGTTCAGCCCTCAGTTACCAGTGTCTGACTTCAACTTAGAAAACATCATATTTTACATGTCGTATTTTAATACTTGCTATGCCAAATAACCAAATATTCAAACCAGCACCAATCATGCATAGGCAGTTATGGCATCTTTTATTATACGAAAAACAAAATTTAAAATAATTAATACTTGACCTATAAAGTCAATATTTTTCTCTTCTAGTAGAGAAAGAACTATCCACTGTAGAGTAGCTGTTTTCAAGGTGATTGCAGAAATTATGTCTGCATATCCTAATTTCTATGTGCACTCATTATCTCACTCAGAAACTATTCCCTATCTTCCCTTATAATACATGGGACATTTTCGTTCGCACTAACAGTGAAATATTAGATTCAAATATCTCATCACTTCTTACTGAATCAGGTCCCAAGGCAGGTCTTCCAAAAGAAATTTCAAATGATTGAGATTTCCTTGTCTTTCTATGGTTATGATATATTTATAAAGAAGTTGTAACAAGTAGATTTTTTTTCAACTTGGGCTCAGAAAGATTTCAGAAGTCTACTTCTACTCAAAGACCAATATCTTGTTTCTGTAAATATTA
The DNA here is from genome assembly GCA_004026705.1 of Nesogale talazaci. Classification (NCBI taxonomy): domain Eukaryota; kingdom Metazoa; phylum Chordata; class Mammalia; order Afrosoricida; family Tenrecidae; genus Nesogale; species Nesogale talazaci. The sequence continues at coordinate 28,392 of PVJH01007787.1, forward strand.
CATTCCTTTGGCCAGCAGAGATGCCTCTGACAGGCTAGATAGACACTAAAATAGAGGTTAGAAGGGAAATGAGTGGGTCGGATATGGAAAATATAAATTTCTTGTCAAAGTGCATCAACAGCCCCAGGAGTCATCTCAATCAGAGAGGCCATTTCCCAACAAAGGCCTTTCTGGACTCAGAGTAGAGTTTTCATGCTCCCCAAACTGACCACTGTGTGCTAAAATCAGTTTGTGTATTTAAGGCCTCCACTAAGCAAAAGACATGGCTTTCTACTCCTGTGGAGTTAAAGTTAAAAAAACCAACCAGGACTAGTGCTACTTTGTCCTATAGGGTTGTTGTGAGTGAATACCGACTTCATGGCAGAGAGGTTTATTTGGTTATGGGCTTCACTAGAAGTGGCCTGTTAGGGAAAAGATAACAGCAAGAAATAAATATTCCATGCATAGACAAGGTTTAACTAGATGAAACAGTACCTGTCAGATTGACATGCTGGCTTACACTACATAAAGATCTTATTCTAAGAAACATTGGATACTCATGTATCAAGTGGATGGTTCAGAATCAAATGGATAGTTTATAAGGTAAACATTTTAAGATGAAAGCAATGTACCTATTTACCTATAACATAATACACTCAGGGAGTTTTCTTTATCGTGAGTTCTAGCTGGATGATATCAAGTAACCCACACATAGCTTTAAAGTTAATAAGCCTTTATTAACTGGTAGTGAGAAGGTGGCTAGAACCCAATTTGCTCTTTATCCTAAGTGCGTACAGGGGGAAGCTTTTATACTGTGGCATAATCCAGGTAAGGGGGCAGGTAGCATCACAATGTTTGGAGAAAGGGGGACTTGAAGACAAAGGCAGGTGATGTTATGGTATTAGGGGACCTAGGAACTTACAAAAGTAAAAGAGGGTTTAACACACATCCGCAGAAATTTCAAAAATAAATGACAACACGTCAGTAGTCACAGAGATTACTAAAGGAATTATAGTATTTACAAAATGGATATGTTTGTGTTAATGCAAAATGACTACACACAGGCTAATTAATTCAGTGTGTTATGTTGTTAAAATGGCTACATCTAAGTTACATATTGCATTATGGTTACATTGGCATTAATCGTGGTGGGTTGCCACCTGAATGGAGACAAACTGAATGGAGTTGCCAAACTGAACGGAGACACTATGATTAGAAGGAAAAGTTGTGGTGGAGTCCTTGCCAATATGTGTCAGGTCAGAACAGTTTTCCACTAGAGTTTCAACTTTTTTGGAAGTTATTTCCAGATCTTCCATCAGATGACACAAACCTACACTCTTCAGTAGGCAAACTGGTATGTTAGCCATTTGTGCCACCTGGAACTAATTGAACAGGAAGAGGAATAACTGGGTTGATTCATTGTTGTAGTAAGATGCTTTTGATTTCATTCCTAGTCATAGAGACCCTACTTACAACAGAATGAAGCAACACCTGATCCTACACCCGTTTCACAATTATGTCTGAGCCCACTGCTGCAGCCACTGTGCCAATCCAACTCCTCAAGGGTCTTCTCTTTTTTCCTGCCCCTCCACTTCACCAAGCATGATGGATTTCTCTAGAGATTGGTCTTTCCTAATAACATGTCCGAAATACATGAGGCAAAGTTGTGCCCTCCTTGCCTGTAAGATGTCTTCTGGCTGTACCTTTCCCAAGACAGATTTGTTTCTTTTGACAGTTCGTGGTACTTTCAGTATTGTCCATAGCACCATAATTCACATGCATTGATTTTCTTTCAATCTTCATTAGTCAAAGTCAAACTTTCACATGCATATAAGGTGATTGAAAATACCGTGGCTCGTGTCAGGAACTCCTTAATCTGCAAACTAGGATCCTTGATTTTCAATGCTCTGAAGAGGTTTTAAATGCAGGACATTTACCTAATACAGCTTTCTTTTGACTGCTGCTTCCATGAAGGCGGATACAAAGAAGAAAATTCCTTGACAACTTCAATTTTTTCTCTATTTGTCATGATGTTATCTATTGAGTCAGTTGTGAAGATTTTCATCTCTGTATTAATTTATGATCCATACTAAAGACTGTAATCCTTGATCTTTATCAGCAAGTGCTTCAAATAATTCTCGCTCATTTTCAGCAAACAAAGTTGTATCAATGCACATATTGAAGGTTGTTAATGTCTTCCTCCAATCCTGAGTATGCGTTCTTCTATGTTCTTTTTATGCATTCTTCAACAGTTTTTTTGGCATATAATTCACATATCATGCAATTCAGTAGTTCAGTCTCATCAAGAAGAGTTGCACATGCGGTCTTCTTCATCTTCTCCGGCTTGTCTGTATTTGTGCAGCATACAGATTGATAAATACAGTGAGACGATACAACCCTGATGTAACCCTTTCCTGATGTTAAACCCTGCAGCATGCCATTGTTTTGTTAATACGGCTGTCCCCTTTTCTATGTACACATTCTGCATAAGCACAATGAAGTGTTCTGGATTTCCCAGTACTTCTCTATCAGTTTGTTGGCTTGTTTGATAATGTTGATTAGAGATTATTCAAAATAGACCACTTGATCAGATCCAAATTCTACTTTCATAATATTGAGTAGAATGTCAGATGAAAAATGATAGAGTGGAAACATTTATGAACAGTAAGAGTAGTCAGCCAAAATTCTATCCTGTATTATATTTAAGCTTACATTTTTAGTGGTTATGTACTTATAACTTTAAGTCAGTCTTCTGTGAGTTGTCATAATTACATCAGATTATAATATCTGATGGTAACCATTATAGGATAATGGGATAAATATTAAATTCATATGCCAGAGTTAGAAATTACATTTTGCTAAAGGTAACTATTCAATGACTGCTGTGAGAACATCAACTCTACAGGTTAAAATAAAAAGCATTTTCTCAGAAACAAAGCCCAGAAGTCAGGAAAGAATGACAAATGAAAATGCTAAATACAGGAAGAATGTAGTAAGAGTGCTGATTGTTGGCACAGACTAAAACAATTGTCATGAATCAAAATATACATGAAATATGGAATGGAGACAACTTTGTAAATTTTTACCAACTACAAAAAAATGATTAATACATTTTAAAATTAAAGGAAATACAGCACTGTCATTGATAGGAAGATATCACTATTGTTAGTTGCCATGGAGTTAATTCTTACGAATAGCAAAAGTGTGCACACCAGAAGTAAAAACACCCATGCTGTACCATCCCCGTAACTGTTTCTGTGCTAAAGATCATTGCTGCGGCCTCTTGGTCAGTCCATCAGGTTGAGGGTCTTCCTCTTATTTCCTGTTACTCTACCTCATCAGACATAATGTCCTTCTCCAGGGATGGGTTCCTCCTGAAAACATGTCCAGAGTATGGAAGAGAAAGTCTTGCCATCCTTGACTTTCAGGGGCACTCTGGCCATCCTTCCTCCAGGACAGATCAATTTGTCCTTTTAGAAGTCCACAGTACTTTCAATATTCTTCTCTGAATTCAAATGTTTCAATCATACTTTGGTCTTCCAAATTCAATGCCTAACCAATATGCATAATTGAAAATACCATGAATTGGGTCAAACCCTAGTCTTCAAAGTAACATCCTGGTTTTCAACATTCTACAGAGGTTTGGTGCAGCGGATTTACCTAATGAAACCCATCTATACATCTCTTGACTGCTGCTCCCACGAGCATTTACTGGGGATCTGAGCAAGACAAAATTCCTGACAATTTCAATCTGAGGCCTCTGTGTGGACACGAGCTTCTCCTGAGAATTATGGGAATTCCTGCATTTCCTCCTGGGAGGCAGGACAGATTCCTTTACAGCTCACTTTCTATAAGACATTCCTGAGGAGAAGCCACAGGAAACTACCCTGATGCAGCCCTGGATGCTGGAGAAATCACATGATGACTGCTGCTGCCAGCATTGAGATGTTTATGTGCTCACTGGATCCAAAGACTTTCTCCCCACTGACTTGTGATCATCCTGCATTTGGTGTCATTGCGTGTGTTTTGTGAGTTTGGAGAGGAATTTATAGATTGGTATCAGACATATGGAATTTTGTATGGATTTACTCTGGACTAGGCCGGGGTATTTTCTCAATATGCAACTGCTCTTGTATATAAACCTCGTTCTTATACACATATATGTTTCTATGGATTTGTTTCTCTAGTCTACCCAGACTAATACAGCAGTGGTATCCCTTGATCCATGTCCTCTTCTGAATCAGACCCGGACCTCTGGCAGTTCCCTGTCATTGTACTACTGCAAAGTTCACTGGAAGAGCTTCAGCAAAAGTTTGCTTGCATGTGGCCTCAATGAGTTCGTTCTATAATATGAGCACTCCATTGTGTCACTTTGATTGAGGTACAAATATGGACCTCTCTGTCAGGTAAACAAGCAGCTGTCTTTCAAATTTCCTGGCATAGGCATGTAATTGCTTCCAGGGTTGCATTCATTTGTTGAAATATTCCATTTGGTATCCAATCAATTCCTGGAGCTTTGGTTTTGGCTAATTCTTTCAGAGTATCTTGAAGTTCTTCCTTCCGCATCACTGGTTCTTCCTCATATGCTACTTTTTGGAATGTCCGGCTTTTGGCTACTTATTTTTGATACAGTGACCCTGCATATTCTTTTCATCTTCTCTTTTTTCAACTTTTTTCCATCTTCTCTTGATGCTTCCTATATCATTCAGTAGTTTACTTATAGAATCTTTCAATATGACAAATTGAGGCCTAACTCTTTTCTTTCCATTTCAGACATACTGAATGTGTTCTTTCCTTTTGGTTTTCTAACTCTGCTTCTTTGCACCTTTCATATTAATATTTTACATTGTCTTCTCAAGGTGCCCTATGAAATTTTCTACCCCACTCTTTGGCCTCATTTTTTCTTCCATTTTCTTTAGCTACTCTACTATTATTGTGAAGCAAGAAGATATTAACACACCTACAGGGAAGACCAGTAAATATGATTATTTTTCAAAATTGCACACCAATCACAAAAGTCAATTTAAGTCAAAAATTGGTCAGACATATCATCAAGATTCATTAATAATGCCTAGCAAATGGAAAGCAAAAGTTGAAAATAAGAAAGTTCTTTGGTTAGAAAATACAGCCTTGTTTCTTGAATTGAAACCTGAAATCACATAAAGGAATTTGTTCGACTAATGATTTATTCATCAGAAATATGTTTTCAACCACATAAAGGCTGTCTATAAACCTGGAGCTCACTGTTTGGTATATAGAGGAAGTAATCTGACTGCATCTGTGGAAAGAGATTGTGGAGAATCTTAATGTCACCAGACCAAATAGGCCAGACTGAGGTAAAGTCAGTTTTTCAAATGCAGTGTCAAGTGGAATCGGAAGGAATTTAAAACAAATCCATGACATCCTGACGATGGTGAGTTTCCAAACCCACATATCCCACTGGCATTGAGTTGATTGCAGGTCATAGTAGCCCTGTCATGCAGTGTTGCAAGGCCCATGTGTGTTTCTAATGAGAAGCAGAAAACCTCACCTTTTCTCCCACAAAATGATTGGTGGATTCAGACTGCTGGACTTGTGATTAGCTGCTTAACATATAACCCATCATGCCACCAGGATTATTGATGTTGAATTTATCATGCCCAAAGTATATATTATCTCAATAATAGACTTGACATGCTGACATTAATGAACACATGGGTTATGGGATGACATAAATAACATCATACATAAAAGCAGAGTGAAACAAAAGATCATTAAAAAGACTGATGTATTTGGGAAAAAATGGTGTTGGGGACCAATACTAAATATACCTTAGACTTTGAGAAGAACATGTATACCTGTCTTTGAAGAAGCACAGCCAAGATGTTACTTAGAAGCAAGGATGGAACGATTTCATTTCAGGTACATTGCCCATATTATCCAGTTAACAATCCCTGGAGAAAAATATCACGCCAGTTAAAGAATTAGTGAAAATGTTAATGAAAAAGAAAATCCACAGAATGATGGATTGACACAGTGGCCAACCCAGTGGATGAAAATCTTTCTATGGTTAGTATGGAGGGTAGAGAATCCTACTGGTATAGTAGGTATATATTGGGTTGCTAATCTCAAGGGGAACAGTTTAAAACCATCACTGGAGAAAGAATGGGCTACCTATTCTTACAAAAAGTTGCAGCCAGAAGCAAAGAAGCCCACATGGACGCAGCACACCAGCTTGTGTGACCACAAGGTGTCAAAGGGATCTGGTATCAGGCAACAAAGAACTAAAAATTATATCCTTATAAATGAGGGGGAGTGCAGATTGGGTACCCAAAGCCCATCAATAAGTGAAGTGACATCCCCTTACAGAGGGGTTGCAGCAAGGAGATGAGCCAGTCAGAGTAGAATATTGTAACAATGAAATATGCAACTTTCCTCTAGTTCTCAAATGCTTCCTCCCACCCACTATCATGATCCCAATTCTACCAGACAAATCCAGCTAGACCAGGGCAAGTGCATTGTAGTCGGAAACATTGGGAATTTGTTGTTGTTGTTGTTGTTTTTGTGGGCCTCAATGCCCTCTGGTGGTTGTGGGATTCACCCAGTGCCGCTCCTGAGGGCAGCCACTGGATTTGAATAGCCAAACCCGCAGGCCACAGTCTTGTACTCTACCACTTAAGCCACTGGGGCTCAGCCCACATGGGGAATTTAAGATAGATTATCACTCAGGACTAGTGGAGAGAGTGGTGATACTGGGAGAGTGGAGGGAGGGTGGAATAGAAAGGGGAAACCAATTTCAGGGGTCTACATATAACCTCCTCTCTGGGGTATGTACAACAGGGAATTGAGTGAAGGGACACAGTGGACAGTGTACTATATGAAAAGGTAATAACAATTTGTAAATTATTAAGTGTTCATGGAGGAAGGGGAGGGGTGAAGGGATATATGGGGAGCTGCTACTGGGAGCCTAGGTGGAGGGAGGATGTTTTGAGAGTGATGATGGCAAAAAGAGTGCAAATGCGGCCTGCACACAATTGATGTATGTATGGATCATGAGGGGAGTTGTATGAGCCCCCAACAAAAGGATTTATAAAAAAGAGGGGGAAGGAGCTTATACCAAAGACTCAGGTAGAGAACATTTGGAAATGAGGATGGCAAGATGTGTGCAAATATGCTTGAAGCAGATGATATATTGAATGTTATAATAGCTGATAGAGCCCCCAATAAAATCATTGGGGAAAAAAAAAGGAGAGGGGAAGAGAAGCTTATAACAAGGGCTCAAGAAGAACATATTTGGAAAAGAATATGGCAACATGTGTACAAATATGCTTGATACAAATGATATCTTGAATGTTATAAGAGCTGTAAGAGCCCCCAATAAAATCTTTGAAAAAATAAAAAAAAATTGATATATTCTCAAAAAAAAGTTACAGCTTTGGAACCTCACAGAAGCAGTTCTATCCTGGCCCTAGAGAATCACTATTAATCAGAATCAACTAGATGAATATGAGTTTATTTGCTTATTTTGTCTTGTTTAAGTTTTTAGGCAGATAATGGAGACCAGGACATGTTTCGTATTGCTATGCATAGGGTTGCTTTCTGGATGACAACTAACAACAATAAATGACAGTTATTTTCATTTTTTTCTTTTATGTTTTTCCCATTGTAGAAGTCTGGAAGTAAGTCATCTAGAATTGTATAGAAGAAATTCACTAACAGCAGAAACTTCCATCTTTTTATTCTGACATCCTTAGCTTGTATTTGTTGCTATGTCCTCACACAATGGTTCAATTCCAGCATCATGTCAATTCCTACTGGGGTAAAAAATATAGCCAGCAAAGCAATCAGAGAAGCAGAAAGGAAGCGGGCAGAGAAAGAGAGGAAGGAAGAAGGGGGGAGAGGAAGGAAAGTGAGGGGAGCAAGGAAGAAGGGAGGAAGAGAAGCAAAATGGGGAGCTGGGTAAAGAAAGAAAGTGGGAAAAATAAAATAAAGAAGGAAAGAGAGAAGAAATGAGACAGGATTGAAGGAAGGGAGGAAGGAAAGAAAAACCCAAAGGGTTCACACAAGCCGAGTTACTCCCACTGCATTTTTCTGGAAATTCCTTTCGGTGGCATATATGTGTATATATATATATATATACACATATACATATGCATATATATGTATATATTTCCTTCACTGTAATGGTGTTTCCTGAATTGCTTTCTTCAAGAGAGACTAGCTATTTCTTTGTATTTTGGTTCATTTTTTTCCTCTTATCTTTTAAACTGGACTTACTGCCATCACAAAACTGAAGTTCCTTTTGTAAGGAAGTTGAAGAGAATGGGATTGAGGAGAACTATTAATGCTAGTTGTTTTTGTCATAGAGACAAGGTGCTCTAATTTCTCATAAAAATGTTTGATTTTCATTTTAGAATAATTAATGTAGACAAATAAGAATTTCTCTATATTGATAAAATAAATACTTCAGGTAATTATGTGCATTTATGAATGACTCATTAATTTCTGCTTCAGTATTCAGTTGATTGGCAGGACTATCTGTGTTTCTTTTGATTCGCTTTCTCAATAAAACATCTGGCCACATAGTAGAAGTTTCATTAAAGGATCACAAGGAACTTCAATATAATTCATCCCTAACTCTCTCTCTGGAAGACCTTTCTATAAATCAATCTCCTCTTAATATGAATTTGATACTCTTTTCCTGGCACGAGAATTACATTCAACTGGTATAATGAAGGTTTGTTTTTAAGTAGAGGGACCTTTTGCCAACAAAATGAGAGGGAATTTGAGGGAGGATGGGTACTATATTGTTATAGGATGATATATTATTATTTTCAGAACTCTGAGGAGAGAGACTCAACCTTGTCAGCCTTGATTTATGTTTGTTCATTCTGTGATTCAATAGGAAGGTCAGGTGAGTTTCACTGAAACGTTTTGTTATATATATAATTTTACTGAGAGCAATAAAAAGCATCTTATACTCCTGGCTCACATTCCCCATCCCTGAACTATTGTTAAGAGTAGAAGTATTCTTGAAGGTGTTTTGCATATGATTAGGACTAAAAAGTCTTACAGAAATATGTGCATATTCCTTAAAGAATCCTCAAGGTCCTTGAGATTATACTGTTAATAGAAATATTTGCAAACACACACAGAAGTTTGAAAAGTCTTTTATGGAGCAGAAGAATTTTGAGCACCACTTCTGAAAATTGTTGTCCAGATTCATGAATAACAAAATCTCCAATTTATGCCAAATATAGAGCCAGACCCTATTTGAGAATTTAAAAATAGTGTTGGCTTGGGATTACTTCAGTGTTATTACTTGGACATGCAAAGTTGTGGAGTAGTTAAGCTAAAAGATACTTAATCATAAAAAATCTATTATTAGCTTCTACTACCTAGATGAAAGAACACATGATAAAAATAACAATTCATAAATGCAAAAGAAAAATAGATTGCTAAAAATCAGTGTTGGAACAATTACATAGCAGTATAAAAATCATTCTTCGGAGAAAATTTTAATTCCATGAAACATGGGTCATATTTAATAAAATTCAAAGAAAGACTTTATAATCAGGACATACAAACTAGACATAAAATAATGAGATTAGTATATTTCTTGACATGAAAATAAAAATTATTGTATAACTATATATGATTAAATATATTTTAAAATCAATAAACCATAAAAGAACAACATTATCAAAAGACAAGATTGATTTTAAAGTGAACTTTCAAAAGTGAGTAAAACAAAAGAAACTTTATAGAAATAAGAAAAGTTATGAATAGTTCACAGGACAGAAACAATTAGAAAATAATATTTAGTATCACTCACTAATTTTTAAAGTGTATGATGAAGAGCAGGTTTAAAAGTCTCTTCTGACAACCACTTTGATCTCTTTCTTTCCTTTTTTTTGGGGGGGGGGGGCATCACTGCTCTCCGGTGGTGGGAGTAGGAGGTCCAGCCCCACTGCTGGAATTGAACCTCCATCCCAGTGGGCCGCAGTCCTTCGCACAACCACTACACCACCGGGGCTCAGCCCCAAAATTTTGTTTGTTTTTTTTTCTTTCCTATCTTTTTAATGACACTTTGTTTTCTTCATTTATGATGATCTGGTTATCGTTCCACAGGTCATTGGTATCTGTCATTAGTGTTTAATGCATCAAATGTATTCTTGAGATGTTCTCGGAATTAAAGATGCATTTTGACTCTCAGGGACGTGGTTTAATTTCCTTCAGCTTAAACCTGAACTTACCTGTGAGCATTTACTAGCATATCGGAAAGTCAGTCCCTGAAACCTCAGTTTCAGCTGAGGTTGTTTTGCTGTTTCCTCATCTCATTCCACAGATACAGCCCGTGAGATTTTTTTTAATTGCATCTAAAGAAGACCATGTGCATAGTCTCCATTCATGTTGATGAAAAACGTATTTGCAATCAAGATGTTGTTCTTGAAAAATTCTATCGTGGGATCTCAGGCTTTGTTTCTATCACCACCAAGTCTAGGTTTTCCAATGATTGTTCCTTCCTATTTGTTTCCAGCTTTTGAATTCGAATTGCCAATAATTATCAATGCATCTTGATAGCATGATTGATCGATTTCTGACTGAAGTTATTGGTAGATTTCTTCAATGTCATCACTGGCGTTAGTGGTGGAGGCTTACATTTGAATGACAGTTGTATTGCCTGGATTTCCTTGAAGGCAGTACAGTCTGATGACAGATAGCATTGTACTTCAACACAGATCTTGCAGTGTACTTTTTGAGGATGGATATAGCACCATTCTTCTTGATTGTGTTATTCCTGGAATAGTAAACAATATGTTTTCCTGATTCAAAATATCCAATGCCAGTCCATTTCAACTTTCTAATGCCTATGGTATCAATCGTTCTGCATGCCATTTATTTCATTGCCCATAGCAGTGGTTCTCCACCTGTGGGTCAAGACCTCTTTGGAGATTGAATGATCCTTTCACATGGGTTACCCAATTCATAATTATAGCAAAAATGCAGTTATAAAGTAGCAGTGAAAATCATTTTATATTTGGGAGGGTGTACCCATAACATGAGGAACAGTATTGAAGGGCCACAGCATTAGGGAGCTTGGGAATCACTGATCCGTTGTATCATGACGAACTCTACTTTGAGAAGGTAACTCTTCCTTAGTCATATTTTGAGTGGCTCCCAACTGAGGAACTCACCTTCCGGGGCCGACTCTGACGATTTTCTGCTTCTTCTCATGAAGTGTTCAGTATCTGATAATGTTACCATGCCATCCAGAAGGTTTTCATGGGACCATTCCTCTAAAATGGACAACATAGTTCTTCCTCACAACCTTTTCATAGTCCAGAAGTACTGCTGAAAACTGTTCCCTTTAGGTGATCCTGGTGATACTAAAAATACTGATGACATAGCCTCTAGCCTTGCAGAAATACCCAAGTCACCACAGTACAACAAACTGAAGGAAAAGTGCTGGGTATGTAGAAATAGTTTCAAAGTTGTAAATTTTTTTGTTAAAAGTCCATTGTTTGCTCAATTGAAGAAAATTAAAATTCACACATGTCCTTGGTAAAAGTGTTAATTAATGCAACAATTTTGAAGGTAACTTTGGGTACATCATTAGTGTCAATAAGAATGTTTTATTAGTGTGCATTATTTAAGTCTTTATTCACATCATTTTGAGTTGTCTTTTCCTTGCACAAGTTTTGATATCATAAGTTTTTAAAGAATTCAGAATATCACTCATTAGCCTTTATAAACTCATAATATACCTGTAATTTTAAAACTTGTTAATACAGATATGAATAACCCATTTTAAAATAAAAAACCATTAATAGTATTTATTTTCATTTTGGTATATTTTAATTATGCTTTTATTTAATATAAAATGAAAGCAAAATTTTAAAATGTAGAAAGCAATTGAGAAAAATAAGGGTAATGAACGTACAATAGTGCTTGACACAATGGATGTATGTGTGGATTATGATAAGAATTGTATGAGCCGGGCTGAGCCCCGGTGGCGTAGTGGTTGTGCGCGGGACTGCGGCCCACTGGGACGGAAGTTCAATTCCAGCAGTGGGGCTGGGTCTCCTACTCCCACCGCCGAGAGCAGTGATGCCCCACCCCCCAAAAAAAAGAATTGTATGAGCCCCCAATAAAATGATTTAATTAAAAAAATTATGTATATTGTTCAATCAATTTCATGAAGTGAACAAAACTCCACAGTAAAAATATTTTCTCATGCAGCAACATAGTAAAACAGTTACATATTATCACAAGTTTACACTCTATCTTTATGCCTACTCTGAATTATGAATTCCTCTCAAAGTTATTTTTACTCCTATATATTACTTTTCTTTTTATGTAAACTTATGTAGTAGTATGAGTATATATTATTTTCACATGACTTCTCCTTCTCAAAATTATGCTAAATTCATCCACTCATTGTCATTTTTACATAGTGCTTCATTATATGATTGGATCAAAATGTGTCCAAAATGTGATCAAAATCTATTGTGTCTGGAACTTTTGTGCATTTATTTACCTTATTTTTCTCAAAACACTTGCTTTCTACCTTGTAAACTTTTTGTTTTCAATTTATATTAAACAAAAGCATAATTAAAACTAAGATATACTGAAATGAGTACTATTAATGGGTTTTTATTGCACTAAAAGTGGGTTGTTTATAGTTATGTTAGCAACTTTAAAGATGCAGGCATATTATAAATGTTTATAACATTATCTTTGTAATGTTGATGGTCATTTGTCATTAGATTTTTTCTCTCCTTTAATGTATATCATGAACAAGGCTGTTATAAAGATGTATGTATATATTTCTGTGAAAGCCTAAGTATGTTTATGCTAATTACATTCCAAAGTATGGAATTGTTGAAACACAGACATTGTATATATTCAGCTTAGTGTATTCTTTCTTTTGAACAGTCTTTTTAGTGGTTGTGCCAATTTAATCAGTATCACATATATTAAATTGCTAATAGGAATATGTATATAAATGCATAGTATAGAAATTACGTATACATTTATATAAATATATCTGTGAGATTAAAAAAATAAATAAACAGTTCTATTGAATCAGTGTGATTCATGGACTATCTGTCAGGAGTCCAAAAGGATGTAAATGGATGATTTTCTGGAAGGAAACGACCAGACATTCTTTAAAAAATAAATGAGTGGGCTTGAATTTCTAATTTTCTTGGTAATAGCAATGTTGTCAACAATTTGCACCACTCAACTCATTCAATGTATATTGTTGGCTGCATTTAAATCTACCCCAACACATGGTGGCCCTATGTACATCATAATAGAACACTGTCTGATCATGTGCCAACCTTAGAATTGTTATGTTTCGTTACCTGATGCAGCCAAAGTGTCATTTAAAATTATGGTGGCTGGAATTAGGTACATCTTAGGCCTTGCAGTATTATTTTTGCTCTCTAATACTTACAAGAGGTTGTACACAATAGATTTTCCCAGTGAACTATGTTTTGCTGACTACTGCTTCTCTGATCTTTGATTGTGAATCCAAATAAAATGATCTCTCTGAAAATTTTAATCTTGTCTCCCTTTATAATGATGCTGTCTCAGTTCAGTTGTGGTTACTTTTATTTTCTCTACATTGAGCTTCAATCCAAATTGAAGGCTGAATTATATGATTATCATATGCAAGTGTTTTAAGTCCTCCTTACTATCAGCAAGCAACATTGTGCCATCTGAATCTAGCAAGTTATTGACAAGCCTCCCTCTAACATTGATTCCCAACTACTTTTTGGTTAGTTTGTCATACTGTAGTTGCTTGTGTGTTGCTGTGTTCCTGGACACTATATCATTGGTATTTTAAATGCCTAAAGGGCATTTAACTCAAAATGAACAACTTTCAGGAGATCTTCCTAGTAGGAAGACTATGAAAAGTCGTCAGCGGTTCACTTTGGAAAGCATACGTAAGTCTTGGTAACATTGTCAGATGCTGAAGGCCTAATGATGGAAGCAAAACATTGTCAGAATCAGTGATGGAGGATGAGTCCCTCAGGCCAGAAGGTACTCAAAAAATATTTAAGAAGAAAAAGCTTTCTTAAAGTAGAGTTAACGGTAGTGACTTGAATGTAGTACAGACTCCAGGACCTTCATTAGCTGATGATGCATAACTCAAAGTGAGAACACACAACTACAAATATCAATTAATTCTTGGAACTTGGAATATGTGGAATATGAATCTAGGAAAATTAGAAATCCTCAAAAATGAAGTAGAATACATAAAGATCAATATCTTATGCATTAGTAACCTGAAATGGACGTGTATTGGTCATTTTATACTGGAAAGCTGTAAGATTTACTGTGCTAGAAATGACACAATCAAGAGGAATGACAAAGCAGTCATCATCTGAAAGGACATTGTAAGACTGATCTTGAATTGCACTACTGTTTGTGATCAGACTATGTCTGCTATCACAGAACTCCTGTCAATATAACTATTATTCAAATTATGCACCCACCACTAAAGCCAGTGATGAAGATGTTGAAGAATCCTACCAATGACTTCAGGGAGAAACTGATCAAATATGCTTTCTTTTTTTAAATTTTTTTTTAATTTTTATTTTTAGGCATCACTGCCCTGGTGGTGGGAGTAGGAGGCTCAGCCTTTGCTCCTGTGAGCGGGAATTGAACCTCCGTCCCAGTGGGTCGCAGTCCCGCGCACAACCACTACGCCACCGGGGCTCAGCCCAAATATGCTTTCTATGGATAAATATTGGCAGATAAAATTCAAAAGTTGAACACAGAAGAAAAGAAAGGTTGGAAAACATGGACTTGGTGATAGAAACAAAGCCTGAGATCACATGATAGAATTTTGTAAGACCAATGACTTATTCATTGCAAACACCTGTTTCAACAACAGAAATGAATACTATACCTATTGACTGCACCAGATGAATACACAGAAATCAAATGGACTATATATGTGGGAAGAGACAATAGAGAAGTTTGATATCAGCAACGAAAACGCAATCAGAGGCTGAATTTGGAATAGTCCATGAATCACTCATATGTAAGTTCAGGCTGAAGCCAAAGCAAATTAAAATAAGTTCATGCATGCTATTTTAAATCAGGAAAGGTATGAAACATGGTTGTACTCTTTTACCATACATCCTTTCACCATTGTTTTCTGAGCATATAAACAAAGAAGGTGGATTATATGAAAAAAATATGGCATCAGATTTGGAGGAATATTTAACAACCTGTGATATGCAGATGATACCTTGATTGCTGAAAGTGAGGCTGACTTGAAGCACTTGCTGATTGTGTTAGTCTGGGTAGACTAGATGACTGCCACACTGACAAAGACAAAAGGTTGTTTCTTCCATATGGATTGCAATTCCATGTGAAAAAAGCAAAAATCCACAAATTTGCATCAATAGGTAATATACTAGATGGATAAAATATTGAACTAAGAGATTTTATCTTGCTTGGATCCACAAACAATGCTCATGAAAGCAATAGTTAAGAAATCTATGGATGAAATATGTTAGGTAAATCGGCTCCACAAAAATCAGGCATGCTATTTTGAGAACTAAGTGGTACCTCACCCAACCTGCACTATTTTCAATTCTTTATGTGTATGTGAAAATTGGGCATAATATGAAGAATACCAAAGAAGACCTGATGCATTTGAATTGTAGTGCTGGAGAAGAATATTGAAAGTTCCATGAACTGCCAAAAGAACAAACAGATCAAAATAGAAAGAAATATGGCCAGAATGCCCCGTAAAGGCAAGGATGGTGAGATTTTGTCTTATATACTTTGGACATGTTGTTAGGAGAGAACAGCCCCTGGTAAAGAACATCATGTTTGTTAAAGTAGATGGACAATGAAACAAGAAGTTTCCCAATGAGATGGGTTGATACCATTGCTACAAAAATTAGTTCAAATATAGGAATACTTATGAGAATGGTGGAGAAACGTGATATTTCATTATGTTGTGCATAATTTTGCTATGAGTCAGAACAAACTTTATGGGACTTAACAACAACATGAGTCAGAATACAATCTTGAATTTATTTCATCTGAATTTTTGGAACATCTTAGAATATAATTGATACATTGAAGAGATTATATTCATGAGCATAATGATGTGTTCTGGAATTCCATTCCTCAACTGTCATCCACATTTATCATGACCCACACTGCTGAATACCTTTGCATTGTCAATAAAAGACAAGCAAGCATTTTTTTTTCTACTTTTAATCAAGATGTCTTCTGATCAATAATGGTATCCTAGTTTCATGTACTCTTTTGAGTCTGGCTAGAATTTCTGCCCTTTCCTTCTCTATATACCATTGCAATCATTTTAGAAATATTTTTCATAAAAATGTATTTGCATGTGATATTATTGAATAGGTTTCTCATTCTGTGCGTTTCTCTGTCTTTGGAATGGTCACAAGTATGGATCCTGTCTTCCCATTTTTAAGTATAGGGCATGATTGTTTTCAGTGCTGCATCAGTTGGTTGAAACATTTTGAATTGTACCGTAGGTTCCTAGGGCCATATTTCTTACCAGTGCTTTCAATATACTTGGTTGTTGCCTTCAATACTATCAGCTTTTGAAGATATGATACCTCTTGAAATGGTTCAATGTCAACAAGTTCCTTTTGGTACAGTGATTCTTTGAGGTCCTTCTATCATTTCATGATGCTTCCTGTATCATTCAAAATATTGCCCAAAAGACATTTCAATATTGATACTCAAGGTTTGATTTTTTTTCTTTCAATTATTTCAACTTGAGATATGCTGAGTGTGCTTTTCTCTTTTGGCTTCTAAACTCCAGGTCTTTGCACATTTGACCATAATATGTTATCTTCTTGAGATGTCCATTGAAATTTTCTGTTATTTCATTATTTTCTCTATTTCCCTTGCTAGTCTTTATTCAGCAGAAGATTTCAGAGTGTTTTCTGACATACTCTTATCAAGTGTTTTTAATGACTATTTGCTTTCTTCTTGTATGATATTCTTGATATCTTCCACAACTTTGTCATAACTTTCAAAGTATCAAATCTGATCTTGAGGTCTTTGCTAAGCTCAATTAAAATATAATAGGGGTCATATTTTTGGTTCTTGTAGATATGATTTTAATTTTTTGACTCCACCCTGAATTTTCATTGGAGTAATTTATGATCTCTTCTAGAGTCAATTTCTGGCCTTGCTTTGGATGATGATGTTGAGCTTCTCCATCACCTTTTCACATAGATTTAGTCAATTTCATTCCATCTGATGGTATTCCATCTGATGAATTGCATGTTTAGAGTCACTGTTTGATGAAAAGGTACTTGAAATGAAGAAGTGATTGATCTGGCAATATTCCATCATGGGATACCCAGCTTTGTTCTTATCACCCAAGCCATATTTTCTAGCTGTTGATCTTTCCTCTTTGTATGCAACTTTAACATTTCAGTATTTGGTAACTTTGAATGCATTTTGATTATATGTTTGATGAATTTCTGGTATAAGACATTGGTAGAATTCTACAATGTCTTTATCATAGGTTTTTATGGTTGTTGTGTAAATTAGAATAACTCTTCTTCCTTGTTGGTGTATAGACACTGTCATATCATGACAATATTGTACTTCAAGATAGATCTTGAAAAGTGAGCTTTGAAGATGAATGCTAAATTATTCCTCTTTAATTTGTCCTTTCCAGCATGCAAGCCACCCAGTGTCAGTCAATTTCAACCTAACAGTATCTAAGATATTGACCTTTATGTATTTTATCTAATTGTTCATGACTTCCAATTTTCTGGATTTATACTTTGTACATTCAGCATTCCTATTATTACTACATGCTTGCAGCTCTTTCTTCCATTTCATTATGTATCATCTTCTCACTATGTATTTTAATTTTCTTTAAATCTTTGCCTATATTTTCTTTTTAATTAATTGGGATTAATTCATATATCAAATCATTCCAGCCAAATTGTACATTTGTCCCACAATCAGTTTTCAAATATTTTTTCTTCCCATGTGGAACCCTTGACACCATTATCTCTTTACCAAGCCACCATGTCCTTTTCTCCTCCCTGCGAACCCTAATTCAACTTGCTGACTATAACTTCATTAGTCCTGATTTTCATACCCCCCAAAATGAAAAAAAAAAACATATACTATAACATTATGAAGGTGACCCTCAATGACATAGCACTCCTGAGATACCCCCTAGTATGTACCATCAAAACCCAAACCAGACAATGCTACCACTCTCCCCCCAAACATAACATTTTTGGGAGCCAGATCAGGTCCAGCATGCATCTTAGGGGGAATCTACTGACAATTTTTAGCTGTTCAAGTCAGGCATTTGCCTTTGATCTTCTGCACTCAGCTTCTCAATGCATTCCATTTAGTGACCACTTTCCCCCTATCCCTCAATTGTGTATAGAGGGAGTTCAGTGGAGCTTTCTGTTGTATAGTTCTAACAATCAATCATGGGCTTTCACCATCATCCACAACCTTCTGCAAACTACATTCTCAGACTTTCGGCTTTGATACTAATCCTTCCCTTCAATTTTGTATTATATGCTTTCACAATCCTTTGGTGACAGTTGATGGTGCGCTTCTTCCATGCAGAATTAGTGGAAATATTCACTTAGATGGCTGCTTGTTTGGAGACAGGCCTTTAATATCCTCGATGTTATGATATCTGATAGCTGGGCAGCAATTAATTTCTTCACTACATTTTTCTATGACACCTCTCTCCTCAGTGTTCACTTCCTGGAGGTGAGTATTGATCAAGGCCATGATGTAAGAACCAAGTTGAAGCTGGGATTTAGTGTAAGCCCAAAGCAATTTTTGGATATATGTTTCCTTATTTTGGGCCTTTTGATTTATTCTAACAGGAATACATCCAAATGTCATTTTGTTTCATTATTCAATCTTATCAAGCAGATTCCTATTTTGCTTCTATATTCACTTCCCAAACATTCTATTTCTTTCTGGATATCTTGACATCACCTTTCTTTTATTGCTACCCTTTCCCTACACTCCCTCCCCAAGCCCCTTGTTCTATTTGCTATCCCTATAGGTTCATCAATTCTGGATTTCATTTACTGAAAAAAAATATTTCATAATTCAAGAGGGTATTTCCCCAATTCATAGCACCTTTGAGATATCCTGATATGAAAGAATAAAAAAATGCTTTAAAATAATCACCATAGGTTTCCCAAAATAATACCTAACAATACAACGTATCGAGGATTGATGCAGCAAGACCTTATTTCTCTGCCCACAAGCAGCTCTTCCACATTTGCACACTGCCTTCTGCTTCCTTAGACTTTGCATGTTTCGCCTTCCATCCTCAAGTTCTAGGCACATCTGAGGTGCATTCCAAAGTACACAGTGGAATTCCCATTTGAAGATCATTGTCTGTTGTGTCTGCAGTGAGACTGTGTCTCAGAGACTTACTATCCCATGGAGAAAATTGACTCAGGGTCCCAGCATTGGGATTTTGAAATCAATCAAAGTCAGATATATTTCATGACATGTCCATCTCACTGACACTGAATGTGATGACACCCCTGAGCCAGGTCCATCCCCGTAAGCTCCTCAGCTCTTTGACTTTGGCTTAAAGGTTTCACATTGCTTTTGACAAATCATCCTTCATACTACATGACATTCAGAAATTTTTTCATCCAAACTTTGATCTCTCTTATCTTCATGAAAGGTTAAGTTTGCATTTTGCTTGATGGCTCTCCAAGGCTTGCCCAGGTTTCTCTCTAGTTCCCTTTATGTACAACACCTGATCAAATCTGCTTCTTAAAGGAAAGGTCTTGCTAATGTTATTTCCTTTGTAATCTTCTTATGACTCTTCTATTGAACAATTTTTGTCTGGATCACAGAAAAAAATGTGTGTATTTCTTTGTGTGCTTATGATTATTGATTTATGTAATACTATAAGTGTAGAATTTTGTATTTCTGAGTTTTGATCATTGTTATTTGAAATAAACTAAATGCTTAACATAAATAAATGGCCCTCTAGTTCAGAAACAACAAAGCTCACTTGAAAGAAACACAGCCGCTTGTGTGACCATGAGGTATAGAAGGGATCAGGTATCAGGCATCAAAGAACTAAAAATTATATCATTGTAAATGAGGGCCAATACAGATTGGGGCCCAAAAGCTCATCTGTAGATAAAGAGTTATTACCTTACAGAAGAGTAGCAGTGAGATGAGTTAGTCGGGGTGCAGTGTAGCAATGATGAAACACACAACTTTCCTCAGCTCTTCAATGCTTTCTACCCCACCCATCCCCCACTATCATGATCCCAATGCTACCTTACAAATCCAGATAGACCAGATCATGTACACTGGTACATATAGGAACCAGAAGCACGGGGAATCCAGGATAGATGATCACTTCAGGGCCACTGGTGAGAGTGGCAATACTGGAAGGTGGGGTAGAAAGGGGGGACCAATGATAAGGATCTACATATAACCTCCTATCTGGGGTATGAACAACAGGGAAGTGGGAAAAGGGAAATGTCGGGCAATGTAAGATATAACAAAATAATAATAATTTATAAACTATCAAGGGTTAAGGAGGGAGGGGTTAGCAGGGAGAAAGGGGGAAAATGAGGAGTTGATATCAAGGTCTTAGTAGAAAGCAAATGTCTTGAGAATGATGAGGGTAACAAATATACAAATGTGCTTGGCATATGTATGTATGGATTGTGATAATAGTTTTATGCATCCCCAGTAAAATGATTTTAAAAAAGAAGGCTGGACTTAATTCAGCAAGCAATTCAGTTACTTACTAAAAGTTTCACCCTCTTATGGCAGTTTTAGAGTAGCCTTTCCTTGAGGGTTAGTGTAGTCTCCTCACTTATATGCCACCCTCAAACCAGTGATTCTCAATATTCTATTGCTGTGACCCCTTAATACAGTTTCTCATATTGTGGTAAGCCCCCCAAGCATAAAATTATTTTAATTTCTATTTCATAACTATAATTTTGCTACTGGTATGAATCTGGTGACCTCTGTGAAAGGGTCATTCAACCCCCAAAGGAGTTGTGACCTACAGGTTGAGAACCACTGCCCTAAACTCTTTACGGAATGAATAATAATAAACACAAGTCTCTTCACTCTGATTGGGAATGACTTAGAAGTTTCTCTGGAGTGCACCAGCTCTGCAAATTATTTGCTTTATGGTTCTCAGTAATTCTTTATTTCTAATGTTGCTATTTGTCTGGGCTCTTGTAGCTTTACTGTACATTAGGAGAGATACAATTCAATAAACTACTAAAAGTGTCCACTGGTGGGTTTCCAAGTGCTTTAAAATTTTTGTTTGTTTGTTTACATTCTTCTGTTATGGTATCTTGTGCTGAAAATTTTATCTCCTTGGCCTTCTTTGAATTCAATATCTATCTTTTCTATTCAATAAGATCATTGGACTCTGCGTTTTTCTGCTCTTTACTACTGACTATAGATTGGTTTTAAGGAGAAAAGAAAAGGAAATTTGTAAGTTGTTTTGTTTTTTATCTTATCTCTCAAATTGTAGGTCTGTACTGCTGTTGTCCGGTGTCTAGGTAGTTGTATTGTACTGTTTTTCAGCTCCAACTTAGGACATATATTAGAATTTGTGTAAATTTTTGGAAGGTTTCAAAGAAAGTATCAATAATGGTTGTCTCTTAAAAGTTAGACTAAACAAGATTCCCTATGAGAGAAGAGATTGTGAATCCACCTTTTAACTCTCTGTACTGTCTGAACTAATTATCATATGTCTGCATTATCTTTATAATAAAACATAAAATGTATTTTAACAACATTCTTATGCTACTGAAGAGTATACCACGCCTCTTTTTCTACCTGGGGTAGATTAATTCATTCCTCATGAGGCTAAGACTATAGTACAAATCTATGACCCAAAGACCAATAATCATTGATAGCTCTCACATAGATATTCTACTCTCACAAAATAACTGGATATGTAGATATTAGTTTTTCATTTAATTTACCTGCATAGATTTCTACTACAGTTATATAGGTAGCTTTACTACTTGTTACTGCAAGCAAGTTATTGCAGGAACATGGAGACTGTTTTAAAGTGTTGACTTTTTTATTTCATATTAGTTATTCCATGTTTCCAGGTGTGACTTTAATGTAATTTTTTCTCAAGGTAAGGCATTTTACTGTGTACCATAAGTCTATTCTGTCATGAATTTTCCGGTTCCGTCCCTGCATCCTATTACCACTATTGTGTACTGTGGGGACTTAATGGTTTGGCTTTTGGTCCTTGTCTGTCTTCATAAGGCTCCATAGTCACCTAACCTATAATTTAACAGCTGGCATATTTCAATTATTACCAAGTACCAAGAACCATAGCAGTTACTTTGTCCAGAATTGCCCTCAGTGATCAGGACTCTGGTGACACCCTCTGATGGACCCACCTCAGCAACAGAGGCCCCTTGCATAGTGTCCTCTCACTTGACAGAGTTGAGAAAATGCAATTGCAAGCACTGCCACCCTGTGAGAGACCACATAGCTTACTGTGAACAGACAAATGTCACTTCATTGCAGGGTCCTTCACTTTAAGCACAGGAGTTCTTTGGCTAGGATTAGAAAGGACCTGATAGGGCAGGAACTGCAGCAGGATTTCAAAGAACTCCACTTTTAGGTGACTTGAACAATTTGTTCTGAAACTCCATATGGTTTTGAATGTATTCCCTTTCAAATGACTCTCTCATCTAGTTCTGTGAAGGTGGAGGACTCAATTAAGAAACCACTGTGTGGCAGTTACCTCGGAGCTATTTGTCCTGCTCACTAGGGAGCAGGACGAAAGAAAGAAAGAGTCCCCAGAACAAAGTGCATAATCGAGGTTCTATTCAACCTTTTGTTACTGACTATCCTCAATGTAAGTTTTCTAGGAGCATTTATAGAAGTCCCTAAGGGACTTAGTTATTTCATGCAGCACAATGATAATAAAAGAGAAGCCTGTATGCTATATATGATCAGAAAAAAAATAGTTTATCCCCTCTATGGATGTATACCTTATGATTCAAAGAGATTATGAAAGTTTCCCATTCTCTTTCACTGTTGGCCCTCTCGTCCAAACTCATTGCGCTTACCTGTCTTGATGACTCCACATTGAGAACCAGGATTATCTGAACTAGTGTTTATATAGCTAGGCAAACGATGAGCTTGGCTACTCAAATGGGTCTGGGTGAGCCGAAGAGCCCAGGGAGACTTAGGTAGCTATTGCAGTACAAGGATTCCAGTAATGGGCATTTGCCCGCAGAGGTAAAATGAATCTCCAATTTCTAACAGGTTGGTCAAGATACATGTTGGCTACTGAGCTTGCTTAAGAAATTAAAATATTCCCATGTACGCAAATTAGACTGACATACTCTTCCATGAGGAAGTCTTTTGTGGCAATCAATAAGGGATGCGTTATCATTAGAAGTTTATATCAGGGTCCCCCAAATGGGGTGTGGAAATGTTAGGTGCTCAAAATGACCATTTCTAAGTTGAAATAAATATTGAAGTTTCTATTTCCATTTACGTTTTACCTAGATATAAGAAAAGCAATTAACTTCATAAAACTTATTTTATGAATTGACATTGTTGCCTTCTTGTTATGTTTCCATAATGACAGCCAGTCTCTTGAGAGCACAAGGGAGAGTGTGGCAGGAGTGAAGACAGTAGCTTCCCATATCTTTTTATATTTAGCTGTTGCAGCTACTTACAACTTGCACCTATACTGACAACTGGAGCATTAGTAGTTTTTTTTATTCGTGTTTGACTAAGTCAATCACCACAAAAGTATTACTAAAGCTTCAGAAAATTTTATAGATGTCACAGACAATGGGAGATAATTTAAGTAAGGTAGAATTATATCTTTTACCTTTAGAATGGGGCTTTCATCATCAATATTAAAAGTCAAAGCAAAAGTGAGTTACGCAGATCTATCCCATGCAGTCCTTTCCTCCTAGATAAAGGGAACATCTGTTCTATATTATGTAAAATGGATTTTTTCTTTTAAATCAAACAAGACAGAATTATATTTAGTTTATAAATATAACTTATTTTATTTTTGCCTCTTTAATTTTATAATCCCAGTAGCTTATATAATACGCATCAATAAGAGTACAATATGCAATCATATAATGTAAATGCAGTGAGCATAGTGTTTAGTGCACATAATTTAAGTGTAATTTTTATATAAATATTAGGGTTATAGGGGAAAGAACAACTGGTTTTCTATATCACTAACAGTCACAGGCTCAGAAACACACAGGTGCACTGACTTGATGACAGTTTGGCTAATTAGGAATATATATATATATATATATATAATTTATATATATAAAATTAGTGGAATGGTGACCCCCAAAACTTTGGAGATGTCACAGAAAATAACAGAATAAAGAACTGGAAAACACTGCTTGTAGAAAAGCGGTGATTAAACTGGCAAAAACAATCAAACTAACAAGCTCTGATATCTGGGGCATGCTTAAAGATAAAAGACACTACTGAAATTTGATAAAAGGATATTGTGACATAATGACTTACTTATTTATTGCCTCCCATTTCCCATCATGTATGGCCATGAAATGGATAGACTGCCCACTTGCTTGCTGTCATTAGAGAAAACAGTATGAACTTTGTGCTTGGAAGGTAGTGACTATGTTCATGAAATGGTGTGGTGTCACCCAGAGGGATTCCTCCACGAGTTGTTTACCACCTTTTTCTGAGCTAGGATGGTAGATGGTCCAAAGCATATAAAGGTAAATTCACTTCAAGTGACACCTGAGGTAAGAGACTACCAGAAAAAGATATCAAACTCATTGCAAGTGAGTCTATGTGGACTCACAGTGACCACAGGGTAGGGTAGCACTTCCCTTAGGGGTTTCTGAGACTGGCTCTTTCTGAGAGTAGAAAGTCCTGTCTTTTTCCCATTGGGAAGTTGATGGTGTTCGACTGCTGACCTTGCAGCTAGCAGGCCTACGTATTACCACCATACTACCTAACAGGCAGATTAACAACCTGGAAATGAAAGATTTGGAGAAGGAGATACATGGGGGGAAACAAGGGCATTTAACAGCTCTCCCACACACTAGAGAATCTAAAAGGTGTCCAGGGATGGATGCATGCTTATAAAAGACCTTGAGTCCTTGATCTCAGCTTCTCTTCCTTTCCCTTCCATCCTTGGTCCAATAAGATCATAAGTTTCCACATCTAGTGAATATTTAGGAACAATTCTAGCAGAATTCAAATAAACTCTAGGACAATCTGTAAAACCTGGAAAAGTTTATTTTTTCCTGTTTTTTTTTTTTTAGTTTCTTTCCTCCTCTCTTCCCCACCCCTTTCTGCCCTCCTCCTCCTCTCCCTCTTTCCATTGCTTTTTCCTCTTTTTGTATACGACTGTAGAAATGAAAGAAAAATCTGTCAAATCATTAGCATACCACTAAATTAAATAACACTGACTTTAATGAAAACACATAAACAATAATGCAATCTAAAAAAATCAGACTTTAAAAATTTGAGCTTTGTCCCCAAAAGGCAAATGTTGAATTTCTGAGACCTGTAGTTAGGTATGTTTCTTACTTAGAAATAGGTCTTTGAAGGTGTTATCAGTTAATAAGAGGCTATTCTGTGCTAGGATTTGCCCCATTCCTACAAAGTAAGTGTGGCTGTCACCTAATCTGGTGTCAATTTGAGGATTAAGAGTACAGGGGTGCTTGCTTCTCCCTCCCTCATAAACCTCAGTAGTTTATAAATTATAAATATTTTGCCATAACTTACACTGCCCAATGTCTCCCCTCACTCACTCCTCCAATGTCTGTCCTCCAGATAGGAGGGAAGGCGAGTATATGTAGATCCTTGTAATTGATTCCCTCTCTCTTCCCCACCTTCCCTCCACCCATCAGGGAACTGCACTCTCATCACTGGTCCTGAGGACTTCATATGTCCTTGGTTCTCTGTATTTCCAGTTCCCATCTCTACCAGCATACCTTCTCCAGTCCAGCTGGATTTGTAGGGTAGAATTGGACCAAGGATGGACGGGAAAGGATGAGAAGCTAATATCAAGGGCTCAAGTGGAAAAGCAGATGTTTGGAGAATGATGACGGCAGCAGGCATGTGAAGGTGCTTGGCACAGTACTTGTATTTATGTATTATGAACAGTGGTATATGAGTTCCTAATAAAATGATTTTAAAAAGAATCAGAAACAAAAGTGATATGAGCATACAATGGAAGGAGAGAAGGGAAATTAGCTGAATCTGAGAATTTCACATTCTTTCTTTATTGAAGACAGATGGTGACTGAAGGAGAGTTTGAAGCAGACATTAGTTCATAGTGTGTTAAAAATCTTCATCATAAGTAGACTTTTATTTGGCTTCCATGATTAGCTCTTACATATTTATATTCAATTTGTTTAAATATTTAAAACTATGAAATGGTAAATTCCAATAGAGGAATAAATGTCTTGCATTAAAAAAGAGTGTAGGGGTGGAGTCTATCTTGTCAATCTGTAGAAAGCCAATGAAATCTTTGTGTGGACTTGCCTTTTCCTGAAAATTATGGGAAATGTGGTAAATCCTTCTTGGAGGTGGGAGACACTATCTCCCTTGAGTCACTTCCTTGGAGAATTTCTACTGACCACACTCGCTACCTGAGAGACTTCCCTGTGAGACATCTCTGAGGAGAAGCCATAAGAACCTGCCCTAAACCTGGAACTAGAGAAGCCACATGGAGACTCCTGCCAGTGCTGAGATGCAGCACCACAGGATCCAAAGACTTTCTACCCAATGGGTCATGGTCGTTCTGCACTTGACATCATTGCGTGTCTTTGGTGAGTCTGAAGAGGACTTTTAGATTGGTATCAGACATAGGCTAACATCAGACTTATGGCCTTGGACTGGAGTGCGTTGAGATGATTTCCTCAATGTTCAATTGCTCTTGTATATAAACCTCTCTCTTATATACATATGTGTATTTATGAATTTTATTTCTCTAGTCTACCCCAGAGTAACAAAGGAAGTACCTTATAAACTAAAGCAATCATGGGGGCACCCAGGAGAAGATGTAATGTGAAGATGTAGTTACAAGCAAAGAAATACTGAGACTGTTTTTAAATCTATTAAAATTTGTTTGGCTGGCACTTGGACTTACTCTTACTCCCAACACACTCTTTCCCTCTGATTGTTTCCTTTAAAATTGTATTATCCACTCTATGATTGTAGACAAAATGATATGTTGTCTGGTTATTTTCCATTCTGGAAGTAGTAAGGTTAGAGTGCTCCTTTAAGGTAAGTAGGGTGAAACTTCTTCTTATATACTTTGGATATAGGTTTAAGAAATAACAGTCCCTAACTATAAGCATCATGCTTGGTGAAGTAGAAGGGCAGATAAACGTGGAAGTTTCCCAACAAGATGGACTGGCATAGCAGCTGCAACAATTGGCTCAAAGATTGGAACAGTGGTTAGGATGACAAATAACTGGGCAGTATTCGTTTTGTTGTACATCAAATAGGGTCACTCCAGAAAAAAAATGAAGGCTCCTACAGGTCAACAAGCAGAACTGGAATTATTTATAAACTTTTCTCCTCTTGTGTTGTTGTTTTACTGTTGCTGTTGTTTTTGTTGTTTTATTTTGGTCTTTCTTGTTGTTGTGTTTATTATTGTCTCTGCAAGTCTATCTAGATAAAGAATCAGGAGGAGAAAATAATGGGACCAAAGACTCTGGGAGAGCACAGGAGAGGGAGAAACAAGGGAAAAGAAATGGGTGTTAACAAACCCAGGGACAAGGGAACAACAAGTGAACCAAAATCGATGGCAAAGAGAATGTAAGAGGTTTGGTGAGATTTGATCAAGGGCAATGTAACTTGCAAGAATTACTGAAACCCAAATGAGCAATGAATATCATAGTGGGACAAGAGGAAAGTAAAAGGAAATTGAGGAAATAACTGGGAGGCAAAGAGTATTTATAGAGGTCTAAAAACAGGTAAATACATATATTTATATGTTAAATACATATATTTATATGTTAAGTATTGGGGTAGCAGAAGGATATTGAACCTCTACTCTAGTACTCCCTCAATGCTACAACACTTTATTCTAATAACCTAACATTCTGTGATGTTCACCTGTCCGACACAATCACGGAAGACAAAATGGGCTCATAAACAAATGTGGTAAAGAAAGCTGATGGTGCCCAGATAGCAAAAGATAAAGCATCTGGGGTCTCTTTAATATTTATCTTTTTTTTTTTGAAAAATCATTTTACTGGGGGCTCATACAACTCTTATCACAATCCATACATATATCCATTGTATGTCAAGCATGCCTGGACATCTCTTACCTTCCTCATTCTCAAATCATTGCTTTCTATTTAAGCCTTTGGCATAAGGTCCTCATTTTTACCCTCTCTCCCTGTTCCCCCCTCCCTCATGAACCCTTGATAATTTATACATTATTATTACTTTATCATACCTTGTGCTGTCTACTTTCTCCCCACACCTACTTCCCATTATTCATACCCCAGGGAAGAGGTTATATGTAGATCCTTAAAATGGATTTCCTCTTTCTATCCCACCTTTTCTCTACCCTCCTGATATCACCACTCTTATCACTGGTCCTGAAGGGATCATCTGTCCTACATTTCCTATATTTCTGGTTCCTATTTGTACTGCTGTGCATCTTCTGGTCTAGCTGGATCATAAGGTAGAATTGGGAAATGGGTAATGGAGAGGAGGAAGCATTGAAGAACTGGAGGAACCTTGTATGCTTCATCATTGTTACACTGCAACCTAACTGGTTCATCTCCTCTCTGTGACTTCTCTGTAAGGGAAGTCCATTACCTACAGAGGGGATTTGCTTTCCCAAATTGTACTCACCCTCATTTACAATATTATAATTTTTAGTTATTTGATGCCTGATACCTGATCCCTTTGACATCTTATGGTCACACAGGTTGGTGTACTTCTTCAATGTGGGCTTTGTTGCTTCTCAGCTAGATGATTGCTTGTTTGTCTTTAAGCCTTTAAGAAGTATATGTGGCCTTGAAGACTTGAAGATAAACAAGCAACCATCTAGCTGAGAAGCAACAACGTCCACATCGGAAGAAGCATAACAGTCTGTGTGATCATGAGGTGTTGATGGGATCAGGTATCAGGCATTATAGTCTAAGAACAAAAAACATATGAATATGAATGAGGGGGAGTGCAGAGTGGATACCTAAAGCCCACTATAAACCTTTGGACATCCCCTTACAGAATGGTCACAAGGAAGTGACAAGTCAGTCAGGGTGCAATATAGTACCCATGAAACATACACCTTTCCTCTAATTCTTTAATGCCTCCTCCCACCCACAATCCTTACCTCAATTCTACCTTACACATATGGCTAGACTGCATCATGTACATGGGTACATATAAGAGCTGGGAGCACAAGGGAATCCAGGAAAGATCTATCCCTCTGGACCAATAATGAGAGAAGAAATACCAGGAGGGAAGGGGAAGGTGGGGGGAGAAAGGGGAAGCCAATCACCATGATCTACATATAATCCCCTTCAAGAGGGATGGATAGCAGAAAAGTCAGTGAAGGGAGACATCAGTCAGTGTAAGATATGAATAAAAATAAATTTATAAATTATCAAGGATTAATGGAGAAGGAAGGGAGGGTAAAAATGAATAGCTGATACAAAGGGCACAAAGAGAAAAATGCTTTGAAAAATGATGATGGCAACAAATGTGCGTAACACAATGGATGGTTATATGGATTATGATGAAAGTTGTATGAGCCCCCAAATAAAGTGATCCAAAAAAGAAGAAGAAGAATGTACATGATATCCCTTAGCCAAGTACATGGACATGGATAAATGGAAACAAAATAGGAGGCCTCACACTCCCTAATTTTAAAACCCATATAGTCATGGTAATCAAGATATTTAGTATTGGTAAAAACAATAGATATGTATAGCAATGGATCAGAGCTGACACACCAGAATTCAAACCAAGCAACTGTAGATCCTGGATTTCTGATAATGGGGATTTTTGAGATTGAGGATACGTGGTGGTGGTGGTGGAGGTAGTCTTTTCAACCAATAATTCTGAAAAAAATGGATCGCCATTGGCAAAAGAATGAAATGAGAACCGTCTCTCATACTGCGATGGTTAGATTTTCGTGCCAGTTGGCACCTGATGAGATCTTCTTTGAGGTGGGGCCTCTGGAGTGACAGTTGCTTTGGCCCATTTCTCACTCTTGTCCTTCTTCATCTTTATTTTACATGGATTCTGCCTTTGACGTCACTTGAGCCCATGTGGCCTGTGGTCCCTGGGAACTATACGGACTCTGCCATGTTCCTGCTGACCTTAAATCCATGAAAATCTGCACCCATCCCCTGTGATCTGCTGCTTTATCTTCCTGCTCTACCTGTGGGCAGCTGCTTAAATCCATGGCAGCGCAGGCTGGGGAGGCCCAGAGAGCAGTGGAAGCCAGTCTACATGGCATCTGACCGCTGGACTCAAGTTGGACTGACCTGAGTTACTTCCTTTATATAAATTTATTTTTTGAAATAAAATTATTTCAAAAAAGTTAATACTAAGTAAATTTATTTCTTAAATATGTAGCGATGTGTTCAGTTGTGTTTCCCTAGAAAATTCAACCTAACACATACCACAAAGAAAACTGATCTTTAGATGAAAGACCTAAATAGAAACCTTAGAAATAGAACAGTCATCAATGAACACATGACAAACGTCAAGATCTTAACACAAGGCATAAACACTTTACAGAACATAAATGAAAAACACTTATCTATAGAAATTAAAATAGACATCTTGAACCTCCTACAAATGAAACATTTATGTACATCAAAAGGCTTTATCAAAAGAGTAAAAGGAAAAGTCACAGAACCACTGCTGGTTGGAATGAAGCGTTGTAAGGTCATGATGAAAAACAGTCTGGTGCTTCCTAAAGCAAGCACAGATTGAAAAAACCATCTGACCTTGTAATAATCTCTACTCAGTATATCCTCAAAAAATGTGAAGAGATATCTGAACATCCATGTTTAACACAGTACTCTCTAGAATAGCAAAATAATGGAAACAGTAAAAAAAATCTATGATTTCGTTTTGTTAGTCTACCCAGCTACTATGTGTTACAATACGTTAGTTGGCCATTCAAATTCACTCAGTCCCTGAAGGAAATAGATCTGGCAATCTGCTCCCATGTACAAATGTGCTTTGCATACAATGGATGGATGTATGGATTGTGATAAGAATTGTATGTGCCCCCGACTGAGCCTCAGTGGCGTAGTGGTTGTGCACGGGACTGCGACCCACTGGGTTGGAGGTTCAAATCCAGCAACAAGGCTGGGCCTCCTACTCCCACCACCACAAGGCAGTGATGCCCCCAAAACAAAACAAAACAAAACAACAACAACAACAACAAAAATTGTATGTGCCCCCAATAAAATAAATTTTAAAAGAGATTAAGCCAAAAATAAAAAAAAAAAAAATTTTCTAGAACAAAAAAAATCTGATCTGTGAATCAGCTTTGGCACATACATAAATTGGAGTAGTGTTCATCTCTAGAAAACAATAATGAAATGCTGTAACCTCTCAGGACTTTGACAATTTGGAAAACATTGTGTCCACCTAAATTAGCTAGTTTCATTAGGACAAATATTATATGAAATCATTATTAAAGAGGAAAAAGTGTTTAATGACTTTTCACATGAAAAAAACCAAACACAAAACAGACTTTGAAGACATGGTAAAGAGATATTTGTAAAGGGAAAAGGAACAGAGAGGGAAAGAGTCAGTGGGGTGGGCAAATACAGATAGGGTCACATAGACAGTGGACTTTCTGGGAGACATTCTCTATTTTGATGAATTGGAAGGGACAACTGTGCTTTCTTCTGTGTATGCTATATTCCACAAATAAAAGGACAGAAAAACAATGACAGAAAAACAACGGCAAAAAAAAAAGAAAGAAAAAGTAAAACCTTGCACCATAGACCAGAAAAAAAGATTAATATGATGGGTTACATTTTGTATGAGTTTCACCTCAATAAACAAATTTCTACCAAAATGTTTGGAGATCATTGGTTAGAATATTTTCTCTTTTCTTTGGTCAGAAAGAAGAAAAATATGTATTGTACTTTTTTTTTTTTGCCTAGAAAAAGTTTAATATTCATCCCTGAGCAAATCTTACTCCTTTCTTCCCCATTTACACAGTGCTTCAATGCGTCTCGCCATGTGCATGAGGAAAAACCAAAGAGAAGATAATGGAAGTCAATGTGCAGAGTGTCTTTAGAAACTCCTTGATTCTTAGCATTTCTAAAGGACTGGTACATTTCATCTGGATCAATAGGGAGTATTTTATAACAAATTCTCTACTTAAGATGTAAAAAGTATATTATCTCTAACGTTTCCCAGAGTTTTCTGAGATTGGACCCAGGAAAATGCAGGACAGTCCATAAGCATCAGTTCCATATAATAATGCATTAAATTAAAGCCCTATTCAAGGAGGGAGATTGTGCTTATGGCCTCCATCTTTCAGCGATAGGAAAACTCAATCCTAAAGTTGATATTTGCTTTTTCAGTAAAGTGTGCTTTCCACTTCCCCTGGACCTCTTTGCGATGATGTGGGTTTCTACTATTAGACTTTGAAAAAAGGTAACGTCCCTGAAAAAAGAACTAGCAAATTCAACGTAGCAAGTAAGTCTTGTTATAAGGTACTTGTTAAGGATATTCTGAGGCAAGACAGCAGAAATCCCGGCACCATAGTTTTTGTCATGCTGTCCACATCTTTGGGTCAGAGCAAACAGTTCACTCCTGAGATTACAAACTATAGGTTACCACAACCTTGTTCTTTATCCATCTTAGTCTCCCTTCATGTCTCTTTTATAAAATACTCAACAAATTTCATTTTGACAGTCCCTTGTATGTTTAGGAATAAAAATCTACTACACTGCAGGCTTTGGGTTTTATAGCATCTGCCAGGTTGTACTTATTAAGATAGAATGCAATCAAGCATGTCTATAAAAATAAAATAAAACAGCAACCCCCATATTATGAGATTTTATGCAATAAAGCTACATTATTCACATTCTGCTAAAAAGAGAGAAAGTGTATCTATATGAGTGACGGGGAAGTTAGAGTTTCTTCTGAGGGAAAAAAGGGGGGGAGGGGAGCAGCAGTGGTATTTCATAAGAACTTGTTTAAGGTTCTCTTGATCCTAACAATTGGTATGAATATTTTTCTGGCTCAGCAAGCAAGATATGATATTTGTACATCTACATTTTCTCTACAATGTGACATCAAGAAAGCTATGAATAATCTATTTGCAAAGCTGGATGGTGAAACTAACCTTTGGGGGAACTTGATGTCCTTGAGCTGTTATTTCCTGTAAGTAGGTTGAATGAAATTCACTCAAATTTATCGTTATTAAAATTCTTCATCATCACTATAGGCATCATTATCACCCCCAGGTGGACATAGCACATTCTTTCCAGATGCTTAAGTTGCTTTACTTGTATCACAGAAGCCATTTTAAAACATACTAAAATTTCAGACCACATGCTTTCCCCCACAAAATCTTCCTACAGAGAAAAAGTAAAAGTAAATGTAAAAAAAAGGTAAAAGTAAATGATAAAAATGGACCTTTTTTCCGTCTCGAGCCAAAGGAGCCAATGGTCGGTCATTCTAGGCTGTGTCACTCCATTCATTCTGACAGTGTTCTAGCAAGGTAAGGAAGGATTTAGTTTTGAAAACATGAAGCAGAGTTATAGAATATAGCAAAGACTTGTCCAAAGGTATGTTATAAATGATGAATATTCCCAATAATTGAACCCATGTCTTCTGGGTTTACAGGAATCTCCTTGTTCGAGAATTTGAATTGTGACGTCGATTTATTGAGATATACTCTGTACAAGAACCTACTTTGAAATCCTGCAAACGGGATGAGTGCATACCCAACAGAGAGTCCATAGGGCACCCAGATGAACTAAATCCTGACAACTGCACCCCTTTATCCATTTGTCATACTTGGTCCAGTTGTCGGAATCATTGCTTTCCTTATTGTGAGTTCTCATCCACACTGAAGGCTTTAGCCCTCAGTCTTCATGAGCCAGTGCTCCGAGACCTCCCTTTCAGAATGCAAAGTTCTGTCAGCTGCGTATCAGTTGTTAATAAGTCTTCCAATCTGGGTGCTTCTTCACAGAGAGCAGCTTCTCTGATTATTAGCTCGGCATATCAAGAAAGGGTGTGATACCAGAATGCATACCCTTCTTCATTTTATACCATATGATAAGCTCTTACTCTGTTCTCACACTGTCACTTGATCCATGTACAGGTTCTGCATGACGACAATGAAATGTTTTGGTGTCCTCGTTCTTTTTAATCGGTAGTTTGTTGTAATCCATGCAGTCCAATGTCTTTACTTAGCCAATGATACACAAGTAAACATCTTTCAGGTATTATTATATGTGCTGCCGAAGGGAGCTCTATTACTGAGCTCAGTCAAGAATTTATCTTTCGTCAGTAATGATGTTTCTTGTTCCATACCCTCTTCAAAATCCAACTTGATTATTTGGTAGCTTCCTATCAATGTACTGCTGCAATGTTTGTTGGATGATCTTTGGTAAATTTTTAATTACATGATACCAATGACATTTTTCTATAATTTGTGCATTCTGTTGAATCACTTTTCCTTGGATTGGATACCAATATGAACCTTTGGTAAATTTTTCATTACATATGATATCAATGACATTGTTCTATAGTTTGTGCATTCTGTTGAATCACTTTTCCTTGGATTGGATACCAATATGAACCTCGTCCAGACCCTTTGCCAGGTTGTTCTCTCCTAAATTTTTCAGTGCAGATGAATATAAGTGTATGATCTCAGTGGTAGAAAAGAAGTTGGAGATCCCATGGTACATTTCTGCAAGAGTAACCAGTACGAATACCTTTTTCCAACAATGCTGTACATGTGGACTTCTCTAAATTCTCTAAATGCACAGTAATTAAATTGACAATGTCTGTGGGAAAAAAAACAATAGAGAAGTTCATTATCAGCAGCCAAAATGAGGCCAGTGACTTGTCTGTAGAAAAAATGATCAATTGCTCCTACGTAAGTTCAAGTTGAAACTGACCTAATTAAAAACAAGTCCATGAAGATCAAAATAAGACCTAGAGACTATACCACCTGGATTTTGAAAATTAAAGTTAATTACTCCTTTTGGGGAGTGAATATATGTAACACTACAAGCATGGGATATGAGATAAATAAGCCTTCTTAAAATAAAAACTTGTGAACATAAAGCGTCATTATTAAGAAAATGGAAATAAATTTGTAGAAAGTGAAAAGACAGTTGGAAATCAAATATCAGATAAAATCTATAAAGAAATCATACAATTAAACAAAAATACTTAAAAATTAACAAAGGAGACATTTATCCAAAGGACATAAATGATCAATAAGCATATTAACTCATGCTCATCCTCAATAATCATTCCTGACATGCAAAACCACAATGCAATATCACTTTGTACTCACTAAGTGGGAAGTTAACAAAAAGAAAAAAGGAAGGAAGACAAGATGTCAGCTCAGAATAAAGGCGTGTTTGGATAGAGTTGGGTGGATAGTGTTGATAAAGACATGAAAGAGTTGACACACTCATAATAAGTGTTCACAAAGATATGAAGAAACTGAAGCATGCATACTTTGCAGGGGGACATATAACATGGCACACAATCTGTGGGAAACAATTTTGACAGTTCCTAAAATTTTTAAGCATAAATTTACTATGTAATTGAATCATTCCAATCCTAGATATATTTGGGAGGTACCCCCCCCCCCAAAAAAAAACCCAATTTCACCTTCAAAAAACTCTCCATTATACTTAGTGCATGTTTCAAACATGTGATTCTATTACTTCATTCTCAGGTATACTTCTCAAACATATCCCTTGTCTTATTTTTTATTATTTTTTTTGCTTCACCTCTTCTATGCCCTCAAATGACTGTCTTTTCATGTCCCTCTTTATTCATGGAACAAAAAAGAACTCACATGAAGGGAGTACACGTGAGTAAGGAGGGCCTTAGAGGCATTCTGTTTTGTGCCCCAAACTGACACACTGAAATGGTTGCGTGGGGAGCTGTACTGTTGTGGTTACATAAACAGTCCCCCTTCTGCCACACACAGTTATATTATCTTTTCAGAACTTCTAAATAGAAAGTTTGATCAACAGTCTGACCTGGTGGAAAGAACTCCATCTGTACTATGAGTTGACATTTTTGTCCCTTCAGGCAGTTGCTGAATGTCTAGGATGAGGTTTGTCATCAATCACTATTTTAATATTTTTGAAATGAGAAAACTGTTAATACACTTGAGTGCAGGCCTTGTAAGCTGTGTTCAATCTCACAACAGTTTCTGTGGCCTTTTTCCCGAGCAGACAAAAAAAATTGCAGAACCACATGCCATTCTCTTAAATTTGCCATCACAAAAAACGAGGTTCTATTGAAACTGCTTTTATGAAAAAAAATCACACATACCAGAGAGAACCTGCCTATGGTGCAACCTCAGAGAGAGTTGCTTAATGTTTGCCTGGGGGTAGGGTGGGGTGGCTGTACTATGAAAGTTCCAACCAGTGGAGTTTTTCTGTACCCCCTCATATACTTAAATGCAGTAATCCAAACATATTATCGTGATCACTGCAACATTATTCACAATTGCCAAAATACAGAAACAATCTACATGCCTACTAAGAGAAGAATGGATAAAGAATATGCTGCATACAAACAATAGAATAACTCTAATGGGTTACTTGTCGGGCTGCTAAGTGCAAGAGAGAAAAAATGAGGCTTTTGATTATCTTAAAGAGTTACAATACAAAAATCAATTACAATACAGCTTCCTGTATTGGAGAAGCTGAAAGACGTTCTGCCCTGTTATGTAATGTCCCAATAAATTGGCATCACGTTGAGGATAGTGAGCGATTCGGTGAGTAAGAGAGAACAAATAAATTCTAACTATACTACCACATTGATTTACCTTGTAAGGTTATGCAAAGTGAAATGAGTCCAACACAAAGAACAGATCCATGATCCAGTTTACATGCAATATTGATGATAGGCAAATCCAGCAAAACAAGATGATTAGGCACTACTAGAAGCTGCTGAGGGTAGTGGGCAGTTTTAAAACTTTGAGAAAGGAAGGAAGGAAGGAAACAGGATAGAGGAGAGGTGGGAAAGGGGGTGAAAAAAAGAAAAGAAACAAAATGACCTGGATCTAAGAAGCTACGTGAATTTTTTTTTAATTTTGTGAACTCACATTTAACATGGGGGAAAGTGTTTAATACATAGAAATAATATTTTTTTCTATTTTAGTTATGCTATTCATTATGTCTATTCATATATCCTAAGTGCTAGAAATAAGTAGTACATAAACATACAAGAACATAAAATTTCTGCCCTGATAAGAGCTCCCATTTTAGTGAGGGGTGTGTTAGTCCGGGTAGCCTAGAGAAATTCATAAACATGCATATGTTTATAAGGGAATAGTTTATATATAAGAGGAATGGATCATTGAGAAACCCAAACCCTCCCAAACCAGTCCAGTCTAAATTCATAAGTCTGATACTAGTACATATGTCTAATACCAATCTCAGACTTATGAAACACATGAATTGATGCTGAATGCACGGTGATCACAGGCCACTGGGTAGAAAGTCTTTGGATCCAGTGAGATTGTGAGCATCTCAGCACTAGTAGGGGTCTCTATCTGGCTTCTCTGCTTTCAGAGATCTGGTTGATGAAGGTAGGTCCATGTGGCTTCTTAGGGCACTGGCATAGATAGCGCCATGTGCGT
Source organism: Nesogale talazaci (assembly GCA_004026705.1). Lineage (NCBI taxonomy): Eukaryota > Metazoa > Chordata > Mammalia > Afrosoricida > Tenrecidae > Nesogale > Nesogale talazaci. Next base: position 66,220 of record PVJH01007787.1, read on the forward strand.
TGTCACCTGCAATGTCTCCCCGGGAAGTCAGCAGTGAGAGGGAGGTATGAAGTTCCAGATTTCCCAGAACTCTCAAGAGAAGACAATACTCTCACAGAAGTCTCATAGGCTTTAATATATTATACACACTAGATTCCATCCCTTCACTACTAATCCTTAAATGGACAATTATGTAACTACAACAGGGGATAAAAGAGCACAAATGATTCTATCAGGAAAATAAATCTAAAACTATGAGCATTTGTGTCTATGAAGTCTTTGGAGCAGTCAATGAGTAGGGAGGTCTTTTTCTTTTTTGGGGGGGAGATCTTTTTCTTTGCATATACTTATATGGATATTGAGAGATATTCATCTAGCTATTCATTCATATGGAGAGCGTTTCAAGACAGAGAATGAGGTGAAGAGTGTTAAGAACATTATCTCTGATGGTCTCCCATAAGCAGTGGTGATCAGAGTGAAGATGCTAAATGGTGAGAATGAAAAGGCTGGGGTTTTTCCCCATTGCTGAGTGAGGGCATTTCTTTTTCATTTCTGTCAATGCTGCTGTGAAAGATCCAGGAAAGTTCTTGTTATAAGTTTTGGAGTTATCTACAGTCTTCAGCATTTTGTGCTTTTAATTTTTTAACCTATTATTTTTCCTATATGTAGCTTTTGCTATATATATTTAGTATAGTAAAGTGGGCTTCTGTTGCAAATGTAGAGTAAGAAGGGAAACAAAAGGAAAAGAAGATACCATGTACACTGAAAAACTAAACTTGTTCCTTTTAGATAAAAACATAGGAAAGTTCACAATGGATTTCTAATGATGCCAAATTTGATTTGGAATTAGAGAACTGTATTTGGGGAAGCATGATTTGAAAAGGAGTAAATAGAGAAAGGAAGAAGTGCCTTGTATCTCTGTTAATTGTTTCAGAGACTTCGTGCTTTATGTATTTGTTTTCGTCCAGCTTGAGGAGCGAAACAAGTCTAGAGGCACTCATATGTGTGTAAGAGAGAACTTTATATCAAATAGCAATTGTATGTTGAGAAAACATCCCAGTCCCGTCCAGGTCAAGTTGCTGATATTGACCCATAAGTTCAATGCTCATCCACAAATGCTTCTTTAGACTTATGCAGCCATGCAATGATGCCAAGTGCAGAATGATCACAGGCCAGTGAGTGGAAAGTCTCTTGGATCCAGTGGCAGTGGAAGCATCTTCACACTGGCATGGTTCTCCACATGACTCCTTCAGTTTCAGAGCTTTGGATCCCTCAGAACAGCTCCATGTGGCTTGTCAATGTATAATACAGCGAGTGTATCTGGCCTCCTATGAGCTATTTATCTTCTTCCCACCGCCAAATCATGTCATCAAGGTGAGGCCTTATTTGCAGGATACATTCCACCCCTTCACAAGTTGACAGGATATTATGTAACTGCCAGAGTAGCCCATGAATTCCTCTTCCCTTTTGTTATTCCAACATAATTTTCCATTGTTAATATTAGCTCTTCCAAAAACACCCCAGAGACTTCCATCTGTGATTTCTTTTCAGGATCAAATTTCTTCTAATTATAATTTCAGGATTTAACTTTCTTTTCATTATTTTTATGAATAAAAATTAGCTGCAAATTTTGTTGGCTTGGAAATCTCAGAGGAAATCTGTGATAATGTAGGATCTTTATACATTAAAGAAAAACATGCAAAATTAGACAGAGGATTATGAGGATAGGTGAACATGCTATCCAATATGGGATTGGCAGAGATGGATCAAGATTTTACATACTCTGGAAAAATATATCAGCAAGAAAATTTGTTTTACCTAGAAGGTTTGGTGGAAGTTACGCAATCCAGGCACTGGGCAACTGCAATACAGCAAATAGAGCTAATTTTATTACCTTCAAAATATTTTGGGTCTCCTGGAATTAGTGTCATTTCAGAACCAGTGTCCAGTAATCCCCCCAAAGTTTGATTGTTTCCTTTCTCCCAATTAACAGTCATTATTGTGAAAAGCCACAGGTTCCTTGGGGGAAGGGTAGAAGAAAGAATAACAATATAAACCTACGATGTAGCAGGGTCCTTCTGCAAAGAGACCTGAACTTCCCTTCACTCAAGGGGTTATGGTCTGTAATCTGGCTCAGATCTGGAATTGATTGAAAAGTCGTAATTCTGTTCTGCTCTTCACCTTACCAAACATTCTTCTGGCTGTAGAAATCACATAAATATTTATAGATTTCCCATGTATTTCACTCCTAGAGACATCTTGGCTATGAAGACAATGCCATAAGTCCACCGCAGACAGGTTGCTCTGATTACTATGGAAACCTTGCTGTCTGTTTTTATAATCACACCCACCCTGTCTCTGTTGATTCCATGCTGACATCTGTCCCCTCCAACCGCCAGTCATAACCCCAAATGTCAGAGTTCACTTAAGGCATTTCCCACTACTAACCCTAGTGTACATAAATGAGTGATTATAGGAATCTTCAGAGATGCTGGTGTGCCTTCACACACATGGCCTTATGGGTATGATGAAAGCGATGTCCTCAGCACACTACTTTTCTTGGTCTATGATAGACCCTTTCTGATAGATCCCTTTCAACATACCAATTTCTCAAAACCTTTGGATAGCTTCTAGTACGGTGTACTAAGGTCGGTGAGGTGGCTTAAATTGGTCTTATCTAGGTCATCTGACAGCCCATGCTTCTGTAAACCAACCAAATAAGCTATTAGAATCTTTCTTAGCCTCTCTAACTGAGGCATTGAAAGAAGACTCTGTGCTTAGGAGACCCCTATCAAGGAAGTAAGATTGGTCTAATATTACATTTCTTGCACCAGTGTCTCACACCCTTAGTAACAATTTTCTTTGATATCCCCCAGGTTTCTGCTTATGCATATTATAAAACTCAAGCAGATCTTTATGAGTATAGCATACTTTTTCTGGATTTATCATCTATACCTCCTCTTTAGGATCTTTCTGACACTTAAATCTAATTACAAACCTAGAGAAAATAATGAGTGTTAGGTGTGTATCCTGGGGACTCTCAGTAATGTCTTGCAAGGCATCTCTCCAGATACAGCCCCACGTGGGTCACACAGTTTGCCTAATCTGCTCAGTGTGAGCTGTTTTACTGATAGTGGATTAATCCCCTCAGGTGGGAGGGGTGTATCTATTGCCTGGGGTGGCAAAATAGACACTCAGGATTCAATATCCTCCTCCCCAGGATCATGGACCCATATGCTTCCATTCCTTGTTTCAGGGTCGCATTTCTTTAGGATTAATGTCTTTAATATTAGACTCTTTTCTAAACCTGCAATTCAGGTGATATTGTAATTCAGCTACTCATATGAGGAGACTCTGAATTTGGTTTTGGGTATTCTCAGTTCTACTACTAGAGGAGAAAAGGTCCTCTCTAATTTGTAGCACATGCAGAAGCTTTTAGGTCTATTATTCTGCACTTGAGAGGTGCTTTTGAGGTTCTGTGATTATCTCTTTCCTTGACGACATTTTCTATTGTATTAGCCAATCAGTTTCCTTATGGTCTTCATTTCAATATTGCTAAAAAATATCAAACACATGATCACTCAGTCTGTCCTCTCATCAGCACTTCATCCATTGGTGGCGATGCTGTGGATATTAGACTTGCTGCTTCTCACCAAGGATTAACACTACCCACTCTACTAATAGTGGCCGACTTACTCATGCCTCTATGGGTAGAGGCAGCATTTTCAGTGTTAGGCATACTCAGGCTAGGGAACTAATTTGAGAAGCACATATTTATGATCCTGTACCAATTGTGTTATGCATGATTCTCTAGAGAAACATAACCAGGACACCATATATTTTTACAGTGAAAAGAAATATAACAGATAAATAGTTCACACAGAGTACAGAAGACTCCTCAGTTCAACTCAACTCCATGGAACAGTTAATAATTTCAACCAATGCAAGGCAACAGGATCCACCAGACTCAATCAAGTTCAAGAGATAGGTGCATGAGCAATGTGGTGAAGTGGGTTTGAAGGAGTCTCAAGGTCTATTGACACAATTCATGGGTTAGGATGACCCATAGGTAATGTAGCTCGTAGGTTGAGGCAGAGAACAAGCTAAAGCAGCAACATGTTGATCTTTTCTTCAGAAAACAATAGAGGGTGGGGCAGGCCTGGCAGAGACATTTATCTTTTTTTCCTGCAATCAAACTGTAAGCTGATTAGTCCCACATATTCCTATTGGTTATGTTGGCACATTATCTTATACTGAAAACAGCAGAAAAAAGAACACAAGTCCCTAGTTGAAATATTGAATGATTTTATTGTCAAAATATTGAATGATGCAGCAAAAGACAATGAAAATAATATATAGAACCCTGATCCAAAAATAATTGGTTGGCATTCAAACATCTCAAGATGTAGCACGAGGTTTTTTTAAATGTACTAAAAGAAAGACATTGAAATTGTACTAAAAGTGGAGGGAGGGAGGGGAGAAACTGTGCTACAAACATTAGCCAATACAAGTTTCCATGAATTAATGGAATATCAATTGCAAAGTTTCAATAGGATGATAAAACACCAGAAGTACTCACTCTGTTATCCCAGGAAACTTATAAGACAACTACTTGGCCAACTTACTAGAAGAAATTCATATTTATACCCATTTTGAAGAAGGTGACTCAAAAAAATGTTCAAATTATAGAACAATATCATTGACATCACAGGAAGGTAAATTTTTGGTGAAGATCATTCGAAAAAGTTTGTATTGGTACATTGATAGTGAGCTGTCAGTGGTTCAGGCTAAATTCAGAAGAGGACTTGGAATCGGGACATCGGATGTATCTTGGTGGAACGTCAAGGATACCAGAAAGATGGTTACTTGGGTTTTATTGAAAATTCTAAGGCATTTAACAGTTGGGACCACACCAAGCTATGGATAGCCTTGAGGAGAATGGAAGTCTAGAACACTTCATTGTGCTCTTCTGTAATCTAGATATGGATCTAGAGGCAGTTTTGAAAACAGAAAATGGAATACTTCTTGATTTAAAATCAGGAGATATGTGTGTGTCAAGGTTGTCCACTTTATTCATACTAACTCAATCTGAATGCTTAATAAATAGCCAGAGACACTGGATTTTATGAGGAAGATGGCATAAGGATTGGAAGAAGACTTATTGACAACATTTGATATGCAAATGACACCAATGCTTGATGAAAATGAAGAGAACTTGAATCACTGCTGATGAAGACCAAGAACTGCAGCATGTAGCATGGGATGATTACACATCAAGCTAAAGCTAAAACTGTTTACAAATGGACCAGTAGAATACATTTTGGTAAACAGAGAAAAGATTATGGTTTTCAAGAATTTTATCTTGCTTGGATCCACAATCAATCCTCTTCAACGCAGGAGTCAAGAGCACAAAAGACAGGTTGCATTAGGTAAATCTGTGTACACAAACTCTTTAAGGTGTTTAAAAGCAAAGACACTATTTTGAGAACTAAGCTGGACCTGACGACAGCCATGGTGTTTTCAATTACCTCATATGAGAATGAAATTTGGACGTGGAAAAAGCATGACTGAAGAGAAATCAATGTATTAGAGTTGCAGTGTTAGTGAAGAATATGGAAAGTACCATGGGCAGCAAAAGAAAAATCAAATCTGTCTTGAAACAAGTACAAAAACCTGTTCCTTAGTGGCAAGGCGGGAGAGATTTCATCTTCATCTTTGAACAACATGTTATCAAAAAAGACCAAACCCTGAAGAAGGACATCGTGTTTGGTAAAGCAGAGGGGCAACAAGAAAGAAGAAAGCCCTTTACAAGAAGATTTGACACAGTGACTGCAACAATGTGCTTCAACCTACAGACAGTTGTGAGGAGGACACGGGCCTGGGTGGTGCTGCATTCTGGTGCACCTGGGGTCGCTATGAGTCAGGACTAACTCAATGACACTCAATAACAACAGCATAGAGGAATCTAGTTGAAAAGGAAAAAAGGTATAACAGAATTTCAAATCTAATACATTTCGGAACTGGAGAGGCTGGTTGAATTCCCACAATGATTGACCCTAGAGAATTTTTAAACTTTAAACTGTAAGTTGAAATAGCTTTTGAAGTCACCTTTAATGAAATAGGTTAGTTTATTTAGTAAAGAGTGTACGCTTTTAGCTTAATTTTCTTTCTATTTAAATTCTTGCATGACACAATGAATATACGGATTGTTATAGGAGCTGTACGAGTCCCCAATAAAATGATTTAAAAAAATGTTTGCATGGAATTAGACTGACAACACTGATTTTGAAGATTGGGGAAGCACTTGATGGCAGGGAATTTTTTCCAGGAGAAAAACAATCTTTAAAAGGAGCATAAAATGGTTTTTAGAACTTTATAATTCTTTCAAAGGCATTACATTGTACATATAGAAGTGATATGCTTTTCTATGTGTCTCTTTAAACAATTATTTTTTAAATTAGGAATAAAATTTGAAATTTAAAGGCTTAATATATTTAGTTGAGAGCAGGAAAGTGAGATTTGTAATGTGAGAGATGTTGAGAAATAGAGTAGACAATGGCATACTTGTAAAAAATATGAAAGTCAAATCTGAGAATGTGAGGTAGTACTCCTACTATTTTCCCTACCTGGGTGAGTCACACAGAGACTTAGTATAATTTACATGACTATGAAACCATGATTTCTCCTTTTCTCTGATTCGCTTGTCCTAATTGGAGAAGATAATATTTATGTTTAATTTAAGTTAGATGAATTGAAACACTATCCCCAATCCTGATGCAAGGAATGCCAAGAAAGCACAAAATATTATGTCTACTCAAAGAAAATTACATAATGGATGCAGGAGAGAATACTTGTTTTCAAGAATCAAATATTGAAAGATGAGGTGAACACATGTAAGACTATACTTACAATCAAATGGGGAAGAGAAAAGAAAAACAGTCAATGAAGATGAAGAAAATTTAATGGAAAGAAATCTTCAAGTATCTTTCTTTTTTTTCAAGTCATTTTATTGGGGGCTCTTACATCATTTTTCACAATACATAAATAAGCATACTGTGTCAAGCACCCTCACATGTTCACTTCTATTATCCGTCTCCAATTGTCTGCCTTTTCCCTTAAGCCCCTAGTATTGGCTTTCCCATCCCTTCCTCTCTTCCCTGGTCTCTCCTCCCCACCAACCCTCAATACTTTATACATTGTTATTGTTCTGTCATATCTTACACTGCCCAACCTCTCCCCCAACCCACTCCTCTGATGCCCGTCCTTCAAATAGCATCTAATGTGTATATCCTTGCTGTTGGTTCCATCTTTCTACCCCACCTTCTCTCTACCCTTCCAGCATCTCCAATCTAACCACTGGCCCAAAGGGGCTCATGCATCTTGGTTTCCCCATATCTCCAGCTCTCCTCTATACTAGTGTACCTTCTCCAGTCCATCAGGATTTGTAAGGTAGAGTTGGGACCATGATATTTGGGGATGGGTTGGGGGAAGGCTTCAGGAACTAGAGGGAACTGTGTGCATCATCACTGCCCGGCTGTACCTTGACTGGTCTGTTTCCTCCCTGTGGCTCCCCTGTAAAGGGGTGACCAATTACCCACCAGTGGGCTTTAGGTCCCCAACCTGCTCTCCCCCTCCTTTGTAATGATGTGATTCTTGTTCTTTGGTGCTTGATATCTGCTCCCTTCGGCCCCTGTTGATCACAGATGCTGGTGTGCTTCTTCCATGTGGGCTTTGCTGTTTCTGCATTGAATGGTGACTCAATTATCTTCAAGTCTTTGAGACTCCAGGCATCTAATCATTTGGTAGCTGGGCACCATCATTTCTTCTACTCTGTTTGCCTCTGCATCCATTTGTCTTCAGCGATATCGGGAGTCAATTGGTCCATTGATTTTGATTTGTTTTCTTTGATACATGATTGTTTCAGCACCTCATTATTGCACAGGCAAGTGATCTTTTATGGTGAGTTTTGTTGCTTCTGAGCTAGATGGCTGCTTGTTTATGCTCAAGCCTTTAAGACCCCAGATGCTCTATCTTTTGATAGCTGGGCACCATTTGCTTTCTTCACCACCCTTGCTCCTACATGTCCTCAATGGGTACCTTAGGGATGTGTGCACAGAGTGATATATGTTTGTTTGTTTGTTTTCCCCATTTGATATCTATTGCCTAGACCTTTCACCACTATGTGACCATGCTGACTGTTGTGCTTCTTCTGTGTGGCTGTGGTCTCTTCTCAGTTAAATGGTCTATTGTTTATCTTCAGGCTTTCAAGACACCAGATATATCCTTTGATGGCTGGGCACCATCAGCTTTCTTCACTACATTTGTTTGTGCACCCATGTTACTTCAGTGATCCTGTTGGGCCAGTGAGCCTTGAAGAATGCCAGATCCATAGAACAAGAGAACAGGGTGGAGGAGGGGCCAGCATCCCACATTCACAGAGACAAAGACAAGAAGGGAGGAAGAGGAAGAGAGGTGGTCCGAGCTCCACGCCAACACATGATGCTCAGAGAAATACATCCCTCTGGAGACCCATTGCACCACAGAAAGGACTGGGCAAACAATTCCTGGGGGCAAGAGAGAGGAGAGGAGAAGGGGGTGGGAACAAATGCATGGACAGGGAGGGGGAGCAACAAGATGGAAAAGAGTGTGGGAGGTCTGGTTGGGATTAAGCAAGGACAATGAATATGTGACCAAACAATGAAACGCCAGTGAAGGTGGAACATGATGGTGTGACAGGAGGGAGATGGAAGGAAATAGAGGAAAAGCTAGAAGGCAAAGGGCACTTACAGAGGTTTAAAGAGTGACACATATGAAATCATCATGAGTTCCAGTCAACTGTATGAAGATTTCTTTTCTTCTTTCTTTCTCTCTTTTTACTTTTTCAAATTAGAACAGTAGATTGTTCTCTGGTTGGCAAAAGACAGAAGACAAAAGACAGAAAACCTTTATTCATTCATTTATATTAGCTGTCTTATTAATACTTGATCCACATGTTATACAATTCAGTAATTCAATCATATTAGGAAGAGTTGTAAAATTATCAATACATTCAATTCTAGAACATTTTCTTCTTTGTACTCATTGTTATCCATGTAATTATTTTTTAAAATGTGGCAAAATATACACAACAAAACATTCTCCAATTTCTAAACTTCTACATGTACATGTCAGTGCCATTGATTGTGCTCATGCCTTGCAACCATTATTGAAGCCATTTTCCAAATTATTCTACAACCAATTAACCTAAACTAAATGCCACATAAGCAACAAATCTTTCTCCTTCATTCATGGTAATCACTTGTCATTTGTTTTCTTATTTTGTTTTATTTTAATGTTTTTTCTGGATATAATGTGCACATACCATATACTTCCATGGTTGCATCACTTAAAACTTTAGTTTTATATACCTCAACACAATCAATGCTAGTTCTCCCTTCCCCAAGGAGACTTTATAACACTAAAATGCTCTGTCCAATGTAGAAGAGAGGAGACACAGGACATCTGAGAAAGAAGGGAACAGAAGGGAAGGAAGAAAAAGAAAGAACTAACTCTAATGTATGAGTGAGTCATCCTTGTTTAAATAATATGTGAGTTAGTCTGGATAGACTAGAGAAACAAATTCATAGACACACATGGATATAAGGGTAAAGTTTATATGCAAGAGGAATGGAACATTGAGAAAGCATCCTAGTCCAGTCCAGTTCAAAGTCATAAGTCCGATATAAGCCCATATGTCTGATATCAGTCTATAAAGTCTCTTTCTGACTCATGAAGTCACAGGCCAGTGGGTGCAGACCCCTGGCGCAGGCAGGGGTCTCCCCATGGCTCCTTGCTTCTGGGGTTCGGGATCCATTAACAGCATTCAGTCATGGTAGAAGCAATTCAGTGCTGGAATGGGTCTCCACATGGCTTCTCCAGCTTCATAGGTGTGGTTCCATCAGGGTAAGGCCTTGTGGCTTCTTCTACGACTCCTCCAGCTTCTCGGATGCTGGCATCTTGTCTTGTCTATAGTTTGTCGTCTCAGAGACTAACTCCCAACAACTGGGGAGATGGCCTCGCATATCCACAAGGGAAATATCGCAAGATTTCCCAGAAGCCACAGGAAAAAGCCATGCCCACACAGATGCCTCAATGACAGATTAACAAGGCTAGGCTCCACCCCTACATCTCAAACATGAAATGACATCTCAAATACATGACTGCCACAATATGGCTGCAGTGAAGGTAACCTCTAAAATTGTAATACACTCACTCTCCATTTTATCAACCATCTCATTCTCTGACATCTTATATTTATGACAATATTTTTTTAAAAAACCCAGAGCAACTTACTTAAATCATGTTAAAAACACATAAGAAACAATGTTTTCAATGAAAGTGCCTTCTTCCTGAACCCTAAGCCCTCGATTCCTCCCATCCCACTCCTCCTCCTAGATGAGAATAAAGCAAGAAAAATGTCTGATTTCTTTGTCCACACTGGTTATGGGTGGCCCTTGACTCAGTTCCTTTACTATGGAGGGAAGCTGCTGCCTGGTTTCTGGTTGTGAGTCTCTGAGAAGATTGCTAGGGGGACTTACTTCTTGGAGACCTTCTCATTCAGGACTTGAGGAAAAGGTAAGTAAGATCAGAATAGATATTCCAGTCTTAGTTTAGAATCTTACCTGAGGCCCAGTAAGTAGATATTCTGATCTTACTTAAGAGTCTTACATGATGCCCAGTAAATGTAACACCCAGAAAGTTGCTTGCTGGGGTGGGGTGGGATGGGGGACTGAGAGAAAGAAAACCACGGAAGTTTAGGAGAAATGATAAGCTATACATATGTGAACACCCATACCCATCCAAAAAAATCAAAGAAAAGATTATTATCAGCAGAGAAATGAAAGGGTTAGATCTTCCTTCTTAAACCTCCTATCTTTCAGGGCTACCTGCATAAACTAAAGCTGGAAACTGAGGTTTGGGTCTCTGAGTGGAAGAATCTTGTCTTCTCTCTGCTGTGTACCGTGTTTCTTCCTTACTGCTCAGAAGTGATCCTGCTAGTGAGCTTGAGTGCCCTGGAGCCAGCAGGTGGTGGTCCATGTGGGTGGAGAATTCGCTGGAGAGCAAGGGCCCTATGTAGATCGGGGATGGGAACATCCTGACCCTCACGGCACTATCTATGGTTTGAAAAGGTACAATCTGACATTGTACCAAATTTTGAAAGTTACATCCTCCACAGACAACTGAGCTGTGGACAATGGTTTCAGGGAAGGGTGCCATACTACAGGCTTCCTCCCAAATGACTTCTGGATGAGTATGTATTCATTCAAGGTTCACATTCTATCTCAATATTCACTTGTTCTTTGGAACCTAAGCAAGTTACCGAATGAGGTGTGGGTGTAATTTCTTTTAAGATGTGAACTAAAAGCTGATCATGTTAAAATTTTTTTAAAAATATATGAATAGTTTGCATGGTATAGAAACAGGTGTGAAGAAAAGGATTAGCAGATTATTCACATCAGAGCAAATATAATTCCAGATCTCACCAAATCAGACCAAGCCAGGAAAGACATTTTCCTTCATCATATCTTAAACAGCATGCTGATAGAAAGTTGGAAATCAATAGAAAATCAGACCATATTTTTTTTCCATTCTATGTCAACTACTTAGCATATGTCTGTGATTTATAATGTAGTATATGCTCAGTTATTAAATTAACTTAAAATTAATGCTGAAATCTTGAGGTCAAGATTCTTCCCAGTGTATGCATAAATGGGTTATCCTAACAACTTCAGGCAGTGACTGCAGCTTGTACAAAAGCAAAAGCATATCATTTTTCAGAATGTGCCTGAACAATGTTAATAGCTCTCTGGGTTCATTTGTTTACTCAACAAATATTTATTGAACCAATTTATTGATGTACAGATGTGTATAAATGTGGAAGCATACAGTCATTATGTACCTTTCCTACATTAGAAATATATTGTCATATAACAAATTACTCCCCAATTTTGCAACCAAAACAATCACTTATTATCTCATATGTTTTGAGGGTAAGGCATCCAGGGCTACTCAGCTATATGGTTCTGAATTGTGCTACTCTTGTGATTGCAGTCAAGTTACTATCAAGACTGGATATTGAATGAGCTGGGTAATTTGATTCCAAGCATAGTCATAAGGCTGAGGCACTTCTGTGTCAAGTGTGCATCTTGCTAGGGCTGAATGTAAAATCAATAGCTGGCTTCCGTCAGAGCAAGGGAGGAGAGAGAAAGGCACAAGGAAAGAGGAGGAAAGAAAAAGAAGAGATAAAAGCTAGCCCAATTCAGAAGACTTACTCTTTTATAGCCTGGTCTTGGAAGTGACTTCACATTTCTTGTACAGTATTCTATTGGCTACACAGCTGTAGTGCAATATGGTAAGGTACCATTCAGGGGATAACCACCAGAGCAGGGAATCACTGAACAGTCTACTTGCAATTTTCTCCACCATGAGTCAAGGTCAACTTGACTGCAATAGATCTGTGTTTTGTTTTTCTCATAGGAGTTGTATTGTAGTTATGGATGTAGATGCACTATAATAAAAAATCTTAACATGGGAATCAGTGAATATTTAGGCTGAAGGATGAAACTACTCATACCACATATTGTACCTATGTCAAGCTCCTGAGTTTATATTACATGTTTCACATTATCCCTAGAGAATAATACAAATGAAGTCAAATGGAAATAGAAGCTTAGACATGGTTCTTTTGAAACTGAAATTTTGTTCATGGGTAAATCTCAGTATCTTCAAAAGTAGACAAGTGTGCAGCCTGATTGAAGCTGTCCAGGCCACAAGGACAAAGTGAGAGGACATGTTTTTGAAAGTAACTGAATCATAAATGCAAGCCTATTGGGCTTGAGGTTTCATTGTCTTTTGTAATTATGTCCTTGAGTTTTAGGGTTGGGGTGGGGTCTCAGTAATGATTCACAGAAAAAATGCAGAAAAGAGAATTTAAAAGTGCTATCTTGATTTTTGACCATTTAGAAATAAAGGTATCTGAAAATTAAACTTGATGGTACCTAATATGCCATCCTGATTCCAAAGCTAGTACTTCCATTCAGGAAATGATCTTTAATGCATTACTCCAAGAGGCTGCTTCTTGTTGCTTAAAAACGTTTATAATTTAATTGCCATTCTTAGTGACTCTACTTCAGGACTCAAAATAAACAACTTGCCCTAAAGAATACAAATAAACAAACCACACCTCTTCCTCTGTTGGATTCAGAGCATTTGCCAGATCTGCACAGAGCTCTCCAGACAGAAGAAAAAGCTTTCTGAATGCTCAGAGAAACATCAGTCAGCTTGTCATTAGCATATTGTTTTCCATTTGTAAAAGGAAATGGGAATTGAAAAGGCCAATCAGGCTGAGAAATTCTAACATGGCTCCTACAATGATCCTTTGGTTTCTTAGAAGATGGTTAGTGTCCCATCCCTGCATGGCATTCCTGGCAGATTTGAAGAGCTGGCATCAATCTGAGTATCACTTGCTCTGCCTAAAGACAGAACACTCTTTATCCAGATGAACACACTCCAGAATTAACAGTGTAATGCAAATACAATGAGCAGTGAAATGTGAAAACCTTGGAGCTCTATCCAAATCAGAACCCTGCTGTGCCTGTTAGACATAGGAGGGGAAACCTGCCAATCATATTTGTCTGTGCTAACATGGACTTCCTCCAACCTTCCCTGGAGTGTCTCTTAGTTTCCTTTTCACTCCTACTCATAGAATTGCTCACCCCCTCTTATTCACACATGAATGGGCAAATGTACACACAGGAGCTTCCTCCAACTAACACTGACCTTCTAAACCAAGCAGAAACTCAAGCACTTATTGCAACTATGACTCAAACGGACCCGTTCACAGTAAGAGTTAACTGTTCTATTGGATGTTTTTATAATATACAAATAGATGATTATATGAAGTCAAGCTCACCCTTAACTGTAGGAGAGTACCAGGGTCTATGACGTTCCTTGAGCAAGTTGGAATGGCACCAGGAGATGACAAATGGAAGCACCTATGAAATACCTCCTGTATAATTAGAGTTTAGTCTTGAGAGAAGGAGCCCTGGTGGCACTGTAGAGGATGTATAGGGCTATATGGGGATGAGCAAGTATGTCATTGGAGGACTAAAGTGTGCCTGACTAAAGTCAATTGTCTCTTGTGTACATGAAAGTTGGACACTGAATAAGGAAAATAGACAATTTGATACATTTCCATTATGGTTCTGAAGAAAAATATTGACCATATAATACACTTTCAGAAGAACAGAAATATCTGTCATGAAAGAAGTGCATGGTTGTCAGAATGCTACCTGGGAGCAAGAATAGAGAGACTTCTCTTCAAATGCTTTGAATATATTTTCAGGAGACACCAGTCCCTAAAAAGGAAGACCACACTTGGTAAAGTGAACAGTAGGAGAAAAAGTGGAAGACCTCTTACAGATGGATTGAAAGAGTCGTGACATGGACTCAAATATAAAAATTGTGTGGATGGCTCAAGATTGGACTGTATTTCATTCTGTTGTTCTTGGCATCACAATGAATCAGAACGAACTCAGCAACACCTAATAACATAAGTTGAAACTGATTCAGTGGCAGTGGATTTTGTCTCTAGAGACAGATGCCTAATTCAGGCTCATCTTAAAATTTAAATGATCAATGTTGCTGTTGTTGTTGTTGTTGTTGTTGTTGTTGTTCAAGATGGTTGTTGTTGTTCAAGATGGTTCCAATTACAGCACCACTGTATAAAACACAGTTGCAACACTTTTATCTGGAGTATTTTGTTTTAGGAGACTTATACCCAAACAACCTAGGTGATTTCACCTCCACCCCAACATTACATTGGCATATAATTCATATATCATACACATTAACAGTTCAATTGCATCAAGAAGAACCATATACTTATCGTCATAATCAGTTTAGAACACTTTCTTCAGTTTTTCACCAGTTCAATTGCATCAAGAAGAACTGTACACTTATCGTCATAATCAGTTTAGAACATTTTCTTCAGTTTTCACTTTTTAAAAAAAATTTAGCTCTCCATTTACCCCCAACCTCTGCTATCATATGTCCAAGGGCCCATTAATCTAGTTACTGTGTCTACTACAGATATATCTATCCTGTATTTCATGCAGAGAACATTTAAAGTCAAGCAAATAACAACAAGCCAACTAACATGAATGACAGTTACACAGCTACAAATCTCAGCTGAAAGGAAAGCAGAAAATATTAAAAACTAGAACAAATTTAAATGGATCACAAGGAAGATCAAATTATAGGCTGCTAAGTTTTAACATCTGCAACAATATTCAGCAATTCTATCCAAGCATTCTATCCGGTGCATGTTAGTAAGGCTATCCACTTCCCTGGCCCATGGTCCGATGGGATTCTCCAGGGATTTATCCACGCTAGAAGTGATACAATCTGATGTCAGCTTGAGCCTGTTAAGAGGGGAGGGGTAGAGTGTAGCCTGTCATTCAGGTCACAGCTTGATGACCTCCTTTGGAGTTACAACTGAGATAAATAGCTCACTAGAGGCCAGACTCACTCTCTCTCTCTATGCTTCATCTTGCTGATAAGACACAAAGACCTACACTGATGGAGCTAGAAGAACCATGTGGAGACTCCTGCCAGTGCTGAGATGCTTCCACTGCCACTGGATTCACAAGACCTTCTATCCACTGACTTGTGATCTTCCTGCATTTGGCATCAATGTATATCTGAAGAGGAATTTATGGACTGTTCTTGGACATATGGGCTATATCAGGCTTATGGACTTGATCAGGATAGGGATGGGGTATTTTCTCAATGTACAATTGTATTCTTATATAAAGCTCTTTCTTACACACAAATGTTTCTGGATTTGTTTCAAGAGTCAAGCCAGACTAACACATCACCTATATTTTCCTTCCTTTTTTTTAAATTTGCAAAAATTGGAACAACTTTAGAAGGGTCTAAAAGGAGATCAAATGTTATTACATTGCGATTTAACTACATCTACCATATTCCAATTAGCAAGGGGTTATTCACATCCCTCAACTATGATCACAGGGAGTTCACTGAAGGGGAAATCCATGTGCAGACACTGTCAAGTGGATTTTAGGGTTCTACTGTCATCTATGGCCTTTTGCAAACCATTGTTCACAATGTAATCTCTGATACCATCCCTTCCTTTCCAGTTGGATTATATTATTTGCCATTCTTCAATTGCACAAGCTGATGTGCTTATTCCATGTGGATTTAGTTGAGGTCTCACTTACATAAATGCTTATTTTAAGACTCGCCTGTAAGACCCCCCAGACACTATTCTTTCTGATAGGCATCATCTAGTTTCCTCACCACACTTTGCTATAAATCACCCTATCTTCACTGATCTCTTCATGAGGCTGTGCATCAAGCAAGACTATGTCATAAGGGCTGAATGCTCTAAAATTGCTGCTAAAATTAATGAAAAGCCCAAAATACATTCATGCATTTATCTGTCATATATGAATATGCCTCTGGTTCATCTTAGAGACATCATTGCCATGTTACATCAAAGAATATTCACCCCCTGGGGCATGACTTTTGCTGCCATCAAGCCAATGTTGATTTAGAGAAACTGTCAGAAAGGGTAGAACTGCCCCTGTTAGTCTCTGAGCCTACACATCTTCACAGGAGTAGAAAGTCTCATTCCTCTCTTGTAGAACTGGCTGAAGGTTTTGAACTACTTTCCTATCAGTTAGCAGCCCAACATGTAACCACTACACATTGATAGTGTCATTGTTTTAGCCAGTGGTACAAACTTTAAAACACTGTTGAAAATAGGAAATTATACACGTGTAGGCTAGATGTGAACCCCAATATATCAATTGCTGACTTACACAGGTTAAACTTTTAAGTTACTAAAGTTACTTAAGTTACTAAACTCTTAAGTTACACAATGTAATTGCCTTCTCTGGGACATACATGTCCCCTTCCTTCTATCTTGATATGATCTTCCAGTAAGGTTTCCTTATCATTCTGGCAAGAGTGTCTGTTAGACTGGGGTTGCTTTAACATAGTTTTGTATGACAACAACTGGACCATCTCTTTCCTCTCCCTAGATATTGAAAAATTGTCTCTGATAAGGTGAAGTTTCCTTTGTCAAAGTGGTGTCTAATACGTATATTGAGAAGAGGGCCCTGTATGTTTCATGGACACTAGGTAGGCTCTCTAACTTGTTGCATAGGGGACTGGATTAGAAAAACACATGCCCTGAAAGCAGTGGCCTGCCTTCATCTTGGTGTTTATTTTACAGTAGTGGACTAATGCAGTATTTTTCCTTTTGTTGTTGATTAACTTCACTCAGAATAATGATTTTCATGTCCTTCCCTTTTCTGGGTATTTCATCGTTTCACTGATTTTTTTGTAAGGATGCCTGGTATTTCATCATGTATATGTACATGATGATTTCTGTATGCATTCTTCTGCCAATAAGCATTTGGGCTGTTTCCATCTGCATGTTAATATAAACTGTGCTGCAAACAACATAAGAAAGCACATGTCTGCATCTTATTTCTCTGGTATACATACCCAGTAGAGATATTGTCATGTCATATGGTATTTCTATTCCCCGTTATTTTAAGTAGTGTCAAATTGCTTTTCACAATGGTGGTGCATAGGTATAGATTTTATTGCCAAAATAAACTATACCATTACTCAATTAAGAAATATTTTCATTAGAAAGTTTATTTTTATAGGTGAAGATCATACTTAATATGTTGGAAGTTACTTTTCAATGAAAAGTTGTATCATTTTACACTCCACAAAGTCAATGTTGGGCTGTTCTTGTGTCATGAAACTTACTGAAGCAGCTGAGTTATTATATTGTTGAAATTAATTATTGAAATAAAGACATGCTTTGTTCTGCTTTAAAAGGAGATAAAAGCCTGAACAGCTAGAAATGGTTTTTTGGTTACAGCTAATGTACAATGTGGGTTCTAGCATCATTAATTAAGCTTGGAAACTTATTTCTATATTATCTCTGCCTTCATTCAATCCATTTATATACTTATTCACTCAAAATTATTATTTGTATGCCTTCCTGGTGGAAAGCCTGGAAAGAAAAATAGAAATATAAAAAACAAATATTACATAGATTTCATCATTTTAAAGTTATTATTATGAGAGATATATGAATTTGCCTGGACCCAAGAGGCCAATAGAATGTTAAAATGGCCTCTCCTTGTTCCACAAACCTGATGTTTTCTGAGAAATATATTCTATCCATACTTTCTCTATTTTTCCCTGGTCATTATCCATTTTTCCTTTACAAAATTAAATTTTACTTAATTGAAGTATTCATTCTGGTATTTAGGATGTTATAAAAAGCACAAATCAATTATGAAAACCAGCTTCATCTCCAAGTCTTGTCGGTTTTCCAGATAATTGCATTCTATTTTTTCAACTTTGGTAGTGATAGGCTCTCTTTTAAAAAGGATTACAGTGACATTCTCTTATAATTATTGAATTAGTGTGAGTAACCCAGAAAAACAAATTCTATACCATAATATGTGTACAAGACAGAGCTTTATATCAAAGAAAAATTGTATTTTAAGAAAACATCCCAGTATAGTCAGTTCAAGACCATAAGTCTGTTATTAGTACATATGTCTAATAACAATCTATAATTTCCTCTTCAGACTCATGTGCTAGTGCTATAATTTCTTCTTCAGACTTACAAAACATAAGCAATGATGCTGAATGCAGGAAGATCAGAGGCCAGTGGGTGGAAAGTCTTGTGGATCCAGTGGTGATGGAAGCATGTCAGCACTGCCATGGATCTCTATGTGACATCTCCAGCTGCAGGACTCTGACTCTATCAGCACAACTCTATGTGACTTGTCAGCAGTAAGACGAATCAGAGAGTGTTTTTGGCCTTCAGTGGGCTATTTATCTACATTGTGCTTCCAAATGAGGTCATCAAGCTGTGATCCAGTTGACAGGCTAGACTACCTCTGCACTCTTACTAGTCTCAAATTGACCCCAGATTATGTAACTACCACAATTGTATTTGAGGAATAGGAGAAAAAAGTGATGCTCTTTACTACAGAATTGTGTACCCAATAACTACCCCAGGCTGGACAATTTGCTCACTTTCATGTAGATTGACTTCTAGTATTCACTTCTATGATTGACTCCAGTTCCCAAGTAGCACCTTTATGTATTAAGACATGAAACCCTAGCAAATTTCAGGAAAAGTTCTTTGTTTCATTTTGCTTCAAGATCATATTTACAGTAGATTTACAGTAGATTTCTCAGTACTTAGAAGGGCAGAAGAACAGTAACCTAAAAGGTGAGAGGTCAAGCAATAACACAATGCATATGTGTGCATGCTTTTTCAAGCTCAGAATCATAGCTTTCTCA
Source organism: Nesogale talazaci (assembly GCA_004026705.1). Classification (NCBI taxonomy): domain Eukaryota; kingdom Metazoa; phylum Chordata; class Mammalia; order Afrosoricida; family Tenrecidae; genus Nesogale; species Nesogale talazaci. Next base: position 85,606 of record PVJH01007787.1, read on the forward strand.
TTGACTCAACCTGAGGCCTCAGCCCACTGAATCCCGCAAGACTGTAAGACTTCCCACTTTAGCTCTCCTTGCCGTCAGCCTCTCAGAGTCAAAGTGAGTAGAGCCCCTGGGACTCAGCTAATCAAGAGCTCCATCCAGTATCTGTTCAAAGAGGATAACACCGAATGCATCCACAGAATATTTCTAGGATGTTTTTTGTTTTGTTTTTTTGTCTTTGTTTTTTGTGTTTTTCACAGCCTGGCTGAAAGCCATAATCAAAATCAAGAGTCTCTAGCCTCATAAAACTAGCAAGATATTTGTTATTTCCTCTGCTTTGTCCCTGATACAGCAGCCCTAGTGGCATAGTTGTAAAGCACTTAGGTGCTAACTGAAAAATCCAGAGTTCGAGCATTCCCTAAGAAATATAGAAGGCCGTCTGCTTCCATAAAGGTCTAGACTTTGAAATCCTATGGGGCAGTCCTGTCCTATGCAGTTGCTGTGAGTTCATACTGACTTGACGACAACGGATTTGGTTAGATTTGGTTTGGTCCCTGTTACAGCTTTAAGAATGTTCACTGAAATGATCTGCAGATGTCCTAACCCGCAGTACTTATGAATGTCAGCTTATTTCAAAATAGAATCTTTGAGCCTGTCATTAGCTAACATAAAATCATACTGGAGTAGAATACCTCCGAATGCAATATAACCATGTTGTTATAAAAATGATGAAAAAACCCAGAAATATATAAGTATTTAGAGAAGAGAGCTCTGTGAAAACAGAGGTAGAGACCAGAGTACTACATATCTAGCAAAGGAAAGTTAAGACTGTCAGGGATGACCAGAAATGAGAAAAATGGCCAAAAAGAATATTCCAAGTTCCACTTAGGTCTGACCTAGTAACACAAGGCGGGTTAAAAGCAAACAAAAAAACTGCATAATGCTGATGAGAAAAAATGAGCATCTTCAGTGAACAGACCTTTGTTTCCATAGAGTGTTTTCTTCTATGATGATCCTGGCCTTCTTGGAGTGGTAGCTGATTCCAATTCAAAGTACAAAGCTGAATTGAGTCCTTTATTGTGCCTGAAAAATGGAATGCCCCTGTGGGGAACCTGACCCTAGCCAACAGCCTCCCAGGCACAGAGAGGCCCCTAAGTCACTCCCAGAAGGCTCCCTCTGAAGCTGGGGTACCCATGGGTAGTGGTAAGAGAAAGAGGAGGAGTCTTTCTGTTCAACTTTCCTTTTCACCCTACCTCCTTGGGGTATCTGTTTTTTCTCTCTTCTCTCTTCTCTTCCTCCTTCTTGGATAAATAAGTGGTCTGTGAATACACAGGCAAAGAAAAAAAGCCTACCTGAATCATATCAGCAGGTCACAGGGGCTGACAGGAAGGTGTTCACATTCATTACATAGGGGATAAATAATTAACAACTCACACTTATGAACTATAACACAAATAACATACAAATGAATACAAGAAGAGCATAACAATATTTCAAATGATAAAGAGAAGGCAAGCAAACACAATCTATTATAGAATAATGCCAGAAAATCAAATGGTAGAAGTGAGAGAATTCTTTTTTAAATCACCATTTTAATCCTAATATAGTAAATAGATTCTGGAAATAACCATCAAAAGTTATTAGCCTAAACATATAAATTGTTGTGGAAGAAATATATATTCACATCCTCTCAATCTTTTACCTTTTTAGTAGAGCAATTGAGGTTCACTGAAATTAACTGATTGAACTTAGCATGTCTGCTGTGGTGCTAGGGAGCAATAACAAGTACATAGCATCAGAAATGATATTTTCAAATGAATATATTTGATCTAAATCTAAATTTGAGAAAAGTTACAGATACAATACAGATGAAAAATATAGGGCTGACTTCAGACAGCTAGTTTAATGCCTTTATAATCCACAAGAGGGAGAAGAGAATTCAAGGAGAAGGCAAAAGGTAAAATATTAGGGGGTGTGGAAAGGGAGTTTATTAATAGTTTAAATTGTTGGATACAGAATTAATCAACTGAAATGTAAACCTCCACCTCATACATAATACAATTTTTTAATAAAATAAATTGCTAAATAAATTGCATTGTTAGAAAAAAAAGTATTAATGTTGACGCTGTGGGGATGCTATTCTAGATAAAAGGAAAATAAAGTGACCTTAGTCAAATGTAATATATAATACTTAATTAACTTAGATTTGAGGAGTAAAAATTATTTTGTTGCCCACATATTGACTCTCCTTACCAAAGGTTATCATCTATTTCCATAAGACTTCAGTTAAAACTAGCACTACTAATCAGTTGACTTGATGGAGGTGACATAATTGTGGATTATTGGGGTTAGCACGATTTAATTATTGACTATGTTTATAAGTTGAAAATAAATACAAAGAATTAGTGTCATGCTAGGGCTCAATTCACCAGTGATAGGTTAGAAGATGAAGGGAATGGAGGAAGTTTTTAGAAGCTAAGAAAGGCAAGAAAGCAAATTCTCTACTAGAAACTTCAAAAAGGAACTCAGGCATGCTGACAGTTTTATTCCAGACAAGTAATAAACACCCTTCAAGTAGAATTTGTATTGTTTCAAGTCACTAATCTTGTAATAGGTTTTTTTTTTTTACAATAGTAGTCGGAAATGAATAGAATTATCAGGTGTAAGGTGGTATTTTAGAATATATCTGGCTGAGCCCCAGTGGCGTAGTGGTTGTGCATGGCACTGTGGCCCACTAGGTGAGAGGTTCAAATCCAGCAGCACTCTCCAGGATCAAGGCTGGACCTCCTACTCCCACCACCATGGGGCAGTAATGCCACAGAAAAAAGAAAAAAAAAGAATAAACCAAAAGATGTGAGTATGACTTTGGATTTGTACAGTAGGTGCATGATGGAAGAATTCAGGAGCGTGTGATACCAAAAACAAAATCAGAAACAAAAAACAAAGGAAATGCGTTTCTTGAGTAATTAGCGGAAAAATGGATTTTGAAAACTATATTGAGAATTCAGAAGAAAATGAGAAGCCAGTTACTGAAAATGGATCTCTTGTTATACAGAGACAGAAAATGTAACACCATTGCATCCTTCGGTACTTGTGTAGAAAGCGAACTGCTAAATTGGACACTTAGCTTAGGAACTTTCCAAATAATGTATTGAAGATATAGTTGAATTTCCTCTTGCTGCTAATGGTAAAATACGAGTGGAAACAGATAGACTAAGGAAATAACTATAATGCAAAAGAAACCCAGATATGACGATTTTGATGATTTTAGTCCATACCGAAAGCAAAAGATGTTAAGCTTCAGAGCTTCACAGTGAGAGAAGTGTGCTCTCAAGAGAAAATCAAGAGTGAGGCTTAAGCACAGTACTTTTAGGGCTTCAGAAATATCAAAGTCACAGAAAGGTAATTGAGGAGACCGTTGTCAGGTGCCAATGAATAGGTTTCAACCCATAGTGATGCGATGCACAACAGAAGGAAGACCTCTCTGGTCCTGCACCATCCTCACAATGGTCCTCATGCTAAAGGCCATTGTTGGAGTCTTGATGTCAATCCACCTTGTTAAGGGCTTTTCACTTTTTCGCTATCCCTTTATTTTACCAAACAGATGTCTCCTCCAGGGACTGGTCTCTTCTGACAACTGTCCAAAGTATGCCACACAATGTTTCCGCACCCTTGCCTCTAAGAAGCCCTCTAATGATACTTCTTCAAAGACAAATCTGTTAGTTCTTTTAGCAATTCTTTAAGCAGTTCAGGACTTTCAATATTCTTCTCCATCACAATTCAAATGCATTGACTTTTCTTTAGTTTTCTTTATTTAACATCCAATAATTACATACATATCAGGCAATTGAAAATAGCATGGCATGGGTCAGGATCACCTTAATCCTCAAAGTAACATCTTTGTTTTCCTTACTCTACAGAGGTTTTCTGCAGCAGGTCTATCTATTGCAGCATTTCTTTTGATCTCTTGTTTGCTGCTTCCGTGAACATTAATTGTGGATCCAAGCAAAAGAAAATGTTTGACAACTTAAAGCTTTTCTCAATTTACCATGATGTTTTCTATTAGTCCAATTGTGAAGATCTTCATCTCCTTTACATTGACTGTAACCCATCCTGAAGGCTGCAATCTTTGATCTTCATCAGCAAGGGCTTCGAGTCCTCCTCATTTTGAGGAACCAACGGTGTGTCACCTGCATTTTTCAAATTGTTAACAAGCCTTCCTTGAATGCTGCTGCCAGTTACTTTTTCATATAGTCCAGCTCCTCTGGCGATTTGCTCACATACAGACTCTTTAAGTAGGGTGAGAGCATTCAACCATGGCACCTTATCTGATTTTAAAGCATGCAGTCTTCCTTTTCTCTATTCTCAAAATGGCCTCTGGATGCACATCCAAGTTCAGTATAAGCACAATAAAATGTTCTGGAATTCCCATTCTTCTCATGATTGTTCATAGTTTATTATGATCCACACAGTCAAGTGGTTCAGCATAGTCAATAAAATAGAAGTCAACATCATTCTGATATTGTCTGCTTTCAGTCAAGACATCAGCAATGATATCCTTGTTCTATGTCCTCTCTTGAATCCAGTCTCAACCTCTTTGAGCTGTCCATTAATGTGTGGCTGTAAACTTTGTAGGATGCTCTTCAGCATGTGATAACAATTATATTATTCTATAGTGTGAACATTCTGTTGGGTCACCTTTCTTTGGAATACTTACAAATATGGATCTCTTCCAGTCAATAGGTCAAATAGCTGTCCTCAAAATTTCCTGACATAGATGAGTGTGTGCTGCCAGTGCTTCATCAGCTTGTTGAAACATTTCAATCAGTATCCCATCAATTCCTGGAGCCTTGTTTATGGCTAATGCATTCAGTGCAGTTTGAGTGTCTTCCTTCAGCACTCTTGGTCCTTGTCATATGCTATCTATTGAAATTATTAAATATTGACTAGTTCTTTTCAAGACAGTGGATCTGTGTATTCTTTCTATTTTCTTGTTATGCTTTCAACGTTGTTAAACATTTTTACCCATAGAATCTGTCCATATTTGAACTCTTGAATTTTTTATTGATTGTTTTGCAGTTTAGGATAAGCTGAGTGTATTCTTGGTGTTGGTGTTTTTGGCATTGTAATTCTAGATCTCAGCACATTTTGTTTTAATGTTTGACTTTCTCTTCTGTAGTTGCCTTTTGAAATTTTCTATTCAGCTTTTTGACTTTATCAGTTCTTCCTTGGCTTTAGTTATTCTATGATGAAGAGAAAGTTTCAGAGTTTCTTCTGACATCAATTTTGATCTTTTCTTTATTTCCTATATTTTATTGTCCTTTTTTATGAATGTTGTTTTTCTTGTCCTCCCAAAGCTCATCTTCTGTCCTTTGTGTATAATGAATCAAATCTGCTCTTGCAATGGTCTTGAAATTCAGGTAGGATAGTCTCAAGGTTGCAATTTGGCTTTCTGGAATTTGTTTCAATTTTCTTCAGCTTGATCCAGAACTTACATTAGAGCAGTCGATAGTCTGTTGCAGTAAATTCCTGGTTTGGTTTAAGCTGCTGCTATTGAAATTCTCCATTGTCTCTCCCCACAGATGTAGTCTTTTGTTTTCTGTATATGACATCTGATGAAGTCCACGTGTATAGTTACCTTTTTATTATTGAAAAATGGAATTTTCTATGGAGAAGGCATTGACTTTGCAAAATTCTGTCATATAGTCACTAATTTGGTTTCTAACATCAAATCTTTATTTTCTGGCTTCTGTTCCTTGATCTTTGTCTCCAACTTCTGCATTCCAATCACCAATAATTATCAATGCCAATAGTTATTAACACTTGCTCCCAGGTTTGAGTGACTTCCAACTGAAGTTGTTGATGGAATTCTTCAATTTCTTCATCGGTTGCTTTTGTAGTTGGTGCATGCATTTCCAAACTAGTTGTATCAGTTGGTTTTTCTTGAAGGCAACTAGATATGATCCTACCACAGACAGCATTGCACTACATAAATTATTTTACAGTACATTTTTGCCATTCCGCTTGATTGTGTTATTCCTGGCAAAGTAAATCATATGATTTTATGACTCAGAATTACCTAGAGTCTATTTCAACTCACCAAAGCCTAGTACATCTTTTTCTCTGTATTCCAGTTCATTTTTGAGGGCTTCCAATTTTCTTAGATTCATACTTTGCACATTCCAAATTCCAATCATTAGAAGATTCTTTAGTTGTTTCTCTTTACCCTGAGTCATGTCCCATGAGCAAATGAAGATCTTGAAAGTCTCTTCCCATTGTCTTCACCCAACGTCCCCATGTTTA